>JAQQZT010000008.1:14510637-14542141 GCA_030068275.1 Clarias platycephalus
ACACACACACACACACACACACACACACACACACACACACACACACACACACACACACACACACACACACAAACAATACGTATGCTTTTGTAAATAATTATTTCTTTAAGCAGCATAGCAATCATATCGATTATTGTAAATTTACACAGGCAATTAAGACAGAAAAAAAGTGGTTGCAGCTGTTAGGAACATAAGACCTAGGACACCTCTTCCTTCCTCATCTTTCTATTCCTGGATCCGAAAGTACGTCAACATGTTGCTACGGCAACCGCTGCCAGTTGCTAGGAACTGGTTGCGTGGAGCATTATGAAATAATCATAAAGCACTCAAAAGGGACATCAACAATAATCATTCCTGGGTGTGAGCAGAGAAGTTCTAAAAAATATATTAGAACAATGTGGCATCCTCAAAAATGAAATACAGACAAGTAAAGGCTAAAGATATTATATGATGTTCACATATGACAAAGTTTTTTTTTAAGGCTTTGACTCATGGATATATAATAGTTATAGGATATTAATGTCTAAGCTGGAGATAATGTACAGTAGACCAACCTTTTCAGACATGTACACGAAAGGCTTGGCCATTAAGCCTAATAAGAAACACCTCATGTTGACTTAATCAAGATTACCATATGATATTTGTTATGCTTATAAATGATTTAATCAGATTTTGATTTAACTGCTTTAGATTATTTATAAAACTGGAAAAATGGTCAAGTGGCTAAAAAATGGTTCAAGGAAGAATAACTAGTGAATCAGTTGTTTGTGATGAGCATGAGGAGCTAAGGCTAGCCCATCTGATCCGATCCCACAGAGAACTACTGTAGCACAAATTGATGAAAAAGTTCATGCTGCCTATGATAGGAAGGCAGAAGAACACACAGTGTACCACAGCATGCTGACCCCTGTGTACATAGAGCGATGGAAGAAGTCAGCCTGGTGTAAAAAAAAAAAAAAGATGTTTTCTTTTAACTTTCTTGTATGGACAGCTGGGTCCGTGTGTGTCACTTACCTGAGGAAGAGATAGAAACAGGATGTACTATGAGAAGAAGGCAAGTGGGCAGAGGCTGTGTGATGCTCAGAGCAGTGTTCTTGGAAGCACTTGTTTGTGGCATTCATGGTTTTAGGTTATTTTAACACATTTACAATTACACCATTTAATTGCAATGGTATTCTTGGCAATGGCCTCTTTCAGCAGGATAATACCTGCTGCCACAATGTAGAAATTGTGGGGGAGTGATTTAAGGTTGATGGTGAAGGTGTTGACTTGGCCTTTAAATTTATCAGATCTCAATTTGATGGAGGATCTATGAGATATGCTGAACAAAGAGGACTTGGTACTGGATTCTACAGCGGTCCTTTAAAGGCCTAGTTAAGTCCATGCCTTGATGGGCCAGGGCCAATTTGGCAGCACAAGGTGGACATATGCAACAAATTTATTATTATTTGTTAGGCAGATGGATTCCGCATTGCCTCTGGGGGTGTGCCGTGATTTTTGGCACCAGGACATTGGCATTGAATCCTTTTCTATGGTGCTGAGGGTTGCAGGGTCGAGTCTCTGTAGATCAGACTTGTTTGTTTGGCACATCCCAAGGGTTCTCAATTGAAATGGGGTTCTGGGATGTTTGCAGGCAGATGTGTCGGCAGCATTGTGCCGGACCCAATGCTTTGGCATCCAGTGTTCATCCAGTGACAGGCTGGTATTCCTCGTGGGCTTGGGTGAGCCTCGGGTGCCCATGATCCTCTCACCAGTCAGTTGATGTATAGTATGTGATATTATATATCACATACTATACATCAACATTATATATGTGATAAATATGGTCATGTCGCAAAACATGCCCAAATTTTTTTTCGCTCTTCCCTTACTCCAGAGGCTCCCTACAGAGGTGACATCCCCTTTGGCAGGTGTATGAAGAGGTGGGGCCACCTGATTCAGCATGGCAGGTGACAAATTGATGATTGAATGGATCTTGTGCTCCCGTCACATTATAAAAGCAGAGTCCAGAGTAACAACGGTGCGAGTGAACGTCGAAGTTTAAGGCTAATGTTGAGTGGTCAGTGCTAAAGGCGAGAGCAGCATGAGGGTGGAGGGGTGCCACGCACTCCAGAAACTTCAAAGGTGAGTGAAAGAAGCACTGACAACTGATCACTTCATGATCCTGGATTGCAGCGGGCATTCCAGCGTGCGGCGGCGCCTAATATATGGTGCCGCGGCACCCTCACCTACGCCATGCACCAGCTAAAGCAAACCAACTGCTGACAAGGTAAAGGTGCCGAGTTTGACCATCGAAGCCTTGTGCAAAGTCGGGGTAAGCCGTCGGAAGTCACAAGAGCTCAGTCAAGGCCGCACCACTGGATGGCTGGTGGGGGGACAGCTGGCCGCTTCAGCAAATGGAGGAGTTAAGACTAAACAGGCACTGCATCGGTTAAAGCATTGGGTGCCAAGGCAGGCATACTGCCCACTTTCAATCTACATGCTAGAACTTAAGGTACGATGGCAGTCGGACAAGACACAACTGATCGACCTGCACAAACCATATGCAGCATGGAAAAGGTGAACTCTGGAAACTTCACAGACGGCAGAGCAAGTTGCTGCAATTTGAGTGCCATAAGGATGATGTCATGCGAAGACCTGCACATGCCGCTGCAGCGGAAAGTGCACGTGTTAAGTGTTTGTCCGCAACCCAGCGATGACAAAAGCTGGATTGACCGTGGTGGCTGCTTCGAAGGGTACCTGCTAACCCTGTCAACGCACTCTGCCACTCCGTCACTGCTCGCGTTTTCCAGCTGAGTGCCCCTCTGCCAGCTGGGCATTACCTGGACCTGCATGTGCAACCCTCACTTCTCTCCTTTTGTCTTTTTTCCTTTCTCCCTCCCTCCTCAGTTGCCTTCCCTTTTCCCATTATTCTTAATAAAAATACCCACAAGGTATTCAACTGGAGTGGTTTTCAAGAGGTATGAAGTTGCCAAAACCATCAAACACTATGACGAAACTGCCTCTCATGAGGACCGTTCCAGGAAAGGAAGACCAAGAATTTAAGCAGAAGACATATTTCAATACCCACTGTTCAGAGGAAAATACGTGAGTCAGGCCTTGATGATTGAATTGAGGCAAAGAAACAAGAACAACAAACAGAAGACACTTGCTTCAGTCAGGACTGTAGAAAACTGTTCTTTGGTTTGATGAGTCCAAATTTGAGATTTTTGGTTCTAATTGCTGTGTCTATGTTAGATGTAGAAAGGATGAACAGATGGTTCCTGAATGTGTGGTTCCCACTGTGAAAGCAAGGAGGAGGAGGTGTGATGGTATGTAGGTGCTTTGCTATTGACACTGTTGGTGACTTAGACAACTTGAGGGCACACTTAACCAGCATGGCTACTGTACCACAGCAGTTTGCAGCGACATGCCATCCCATCCGGTTTGAATTTATGGGACCATGATTTGTCATTTAGTAGTACTACATAGTACCTTTAGGTTATGTAAGAGCTATTTGTCCAAGCAAGAGTGTGTTCCATCAGATGATGACCTGACCGCCACAATCACCTGATCCAAATCCAATTAAGATGATTTGGGATGAGTTACACTAGAGAGTAAAGGAAAAGCAGCCAACAAGTACAGTACACCCCTGCGAGTTCCGTGATGATAGTTGGAAAACCATTCCAGGTGACTACCTCATAAGGCTGACTGAGAGAATGCCAAGAGTATTGCAAAGCTGTTGTCAATTTCAATGTGTATTAATATGCAATGTTGAAAACAATTAAAATAAAGAAAAAAACATTGAAGAAGAAGGTATGTCCAAACTTTTGACTGGCAGATTGGCATTCTCAAATTGCCTGTAGTGTGTTTGTGTTTGCGATGGATTGGCACCCTGTCCATTGTGTACCCTGCCTTGTGCCCAAAGGCTCCTGGGAATGGCTTCAGGCCCTCAACCCCTAGACATCAACAATTAAAAGAGGGAGTACTACTGTAACTGTTCAACATGAAGGTGTATGTGTGGACTTGTTTTTTATCATGGCGAGGGCAAAATATCCACATTAAGACTGGAATATCTGATAATTCTCTCTTTGTGGAGGCATTTGACTGTCCTCAGGATAAAATTTGTTTTTCATTTCCCTATCTTTTGTATTTTAATTTTTCTACTTGTAAAATAAGTACTTTAACTACTTACTGCTTTATATAACTTGGAAAAAAATACAGGTTCAGTTTCATATTAGGGTTGAGGATGTAGTTAGAGTTATATTTAGGTGTAGGCTGAGCATTAATTAGCTGCATTAATAATGGTGCCAAAGCAAGTTCTTCACAATGACAGTTAGACAAATGCCTTTGTGTGAATAAAAAAAAGAAGAAATGCCATGCATTTGCATGCATAGGGTTACATAACCCCAGCTGTGTAGCTTATGTAATGTGTTCATAATCTTTGGGAAAGGACAGATATAGATGACCCATTTCTCCAGTCTATACGTGTTTGGGGTTTAGTGTCAGAACTTTTCACATCTTGTACTGTAAATTGTGTCCAAAGAAGAGAAGAGTAAGACAAGATGGAGAAGGATTAGTTTTATGATTGGGAAGACATATTTAAGGCTTTAGAAAAGTCAACAAAACACAACAAAACAAATGCTCCTATTCATACAGCTCACAAGCCCTGGTCATTCAGATGAAAACACCAGGTTCTGTTTTTGCAAATACTCCAGTTGCATAATCTGGCATGCAGAATGAGTGTTACCATTTTTGGATGTAGCATTTTGAAAAGCAGTGCACAATATCTTTGCTGCAGAAAAATACCAAATGAATAGCTATATCTAGCCTCGAAAAGCAACCAATAACCAAATCGGCTGGACCTTTTGCCAGATGGACTCTGTTTATATTAAATTATCTAAATGAGGAAGTGAATTTAATTATAGGCTTGCATCAGTGTAGCTCACATGGTGTAATATTCTACCTGCTTTAAAATAGGCTGCTTTAAAGTGACCAGAAAACCAAGGAAGGTTAATAAAGCAGGAGAGTATGCTTATGGCTTTAATTACATTATTCCCATTATCCTTAATTTTATTAAACAGATAGTTTAGCAAAGAAATAAGTGCACCTTATGCAATTAAAAGTTTAAAAAAATTTGTCTGTGTTGTCATTTTTTTCAATCAAATATTGTTAAATATATCTTTAATACTCGTAATGTGCTTAATCTTGTTATGTATTGCACATCTCAAAGGGTAGACCAGACATACCCGCTACTTCTGGTGTCAACTTGACGCCCAAACGTATAACATGACTTTTTCTGCTTATTCTTCATGTGATTAGTCACAATTAATGGTATTCAAAACAGAGGACATATTGTCTTCTGCTTTGAATACTGAAATTTGCTTTGAATATATAAAAATTGGTATTGGGAACAACTGCTTATGCATAAGCAGTCATAAGCATACAGATAATTATATAAGAATCACATATATTCTGAGCAAATGCCTTTTAAAAATTGGAACATTTTATGATTAAAAACTGTATGAAGAAGTGGAAGGCCAGAAGTGTTCACATTGACATTTTTCCACTATTTCATAAGCACCTGTGGTCGGTTAATAAAAGAAAATAATAGAAAGAATAATAATAAAAGAGTAGATAAAAAAAAAAAAGAGACTGTTCCCAACTTGCATATACACAAATATGTGTATTTTCTTTCATTGATCGACCACATCATTACAGGCTCTCAGTAATTCAGTATTTAACTTCCAGTAATGATTGAGGAGTGCAATATTGCTTTGTATGCTTTATCAAATTTACAATGTGAAGGGGAACTTTTTGTGTCTGTGTTTCTGCCATAGTTTCTGCAGAAATCAATTAAAATGGTTATTTATTACTTTGGTATTAGTTTATTCATTTTTTTATCCAGACTGAATAGAATAATTTCAACAATAGATGTTTGTCACAGAATTGAATGAGCTGTACTGGCTGATGTACACTATGTATATTAGCTGATGTTATTTACTTCATATTTTGTATCATGAGCTGGCTTTGATAAATAATTATAATAATAATGCTTCTGCACACCACATATTGGATGAATATATACCCACAATTGCATACCAAAACAATATTAATGAAATATATGAAAACACAACCTTAAGTGGTACAGTATATAGCGAACATAACACAGAAACATCAACCCTATAAATCAAACTTATTTTCACCATGCTTCATATAGTACAGAACTGATTTGTTTGAGACATGACACAAAAATTTATTATTACGCCTCATAGTGTACATCTGCACTTAGTAATATGATGCATCCTTAAATTAAAAACCTACCTTCACAATAGCTTTGATTAGTGAAAAGACACGGTTGTCAATCAAAGCAGAAAGCCCAATATCTGCAAGAACACAACTTTGTAAATGCAATAAACTCAACCTTTTATACTGCACATCCGAAAGGTTACACAGATGCTTGCATAACCTTTATGCAAGGTTCAGATGGCGTCATCTACTAAAGGTCTACCCTTTTAGATGTCTATGATGCATTGTTTTACACAGTATTTTGAATTTAATTTAGATTCATGAATATAATAAAATACTCCTGATAGAAAATTGCTTAAAAATTTTTTTTTGTACAACATACTGAATGTGTGTTACCTATATAATAATGTAGTAAACCTTTTTTTTTTTTTTTTTAAAGATTATTATTATTATTTTATAAATGATACATTTTACAATCTTTTCACTACTCAGTGAACCTTGAAAATGTCTCTACAATTATGTTAATGGACCTACAGTAGAGTACATTCTGAAGATGCTCAAAGTGCACTAGTAATGCATCTAATATACAGTGATCAGGCATAAGATTGGAAGGTCATTGAGTAGGTCATGCTTTTGCCACCAAATCAGTGATTTACTCCGTGTTCTGGCACCTTTTTCATCGGAACCAGCATTAACCTTATCATCAATTTGAGCTACAGTATCTCTCCTATTTCATTGGCCAGCCTTTGCTTCCCACGTGTACCAATGACCCTTGGCCGCCGAATCACTGGTTTTCCTTATTTATCTTTTTGATAGAAAAAGGGAGGGATCTACCCAATTAGGGAGGTGGTCATAAAGTTATGGCTGATCAGTGTCTATTCTAGTATGTATTTTGTTTTATATCTTTAATCAATCATTGTTGATTAAAATAGATGGCGGTCTACTTAAGTATACTTAAGCATCACTGTTCAGTCATGGTTTAATGCATGATTTAGTACATGTGTTATGTTTTAACAGAAATATATTGTGAAAATATAAGTGAATTAACTGTGCAATGGTAGTGTGAAGTACCTGCTCATAAGTCAGTAGTGTAGACAAGCACACAGGCAACATGTAGAGCTGTGATACTTCTGTAATTATATTTACCAGATTAAACATACTTTGCCTGAGTCAAATGTATGTTTGCATCCCTACCCATTCAAATGCTGTTCCCAGAGTTCTGAGAAACAGCACAGTGCAGTCTGTTCTTCCCCTGAGTGCTTTAATTTACTGATTTTTATCTCAATCCATCATCCCCTTTCAGCAATGCACATAAAGGGAGGGCGGGAGAGAGATGTTTTAGATTTTTTTCTGAAACGTTCACTCACTTCTAATCTAATTTTGCCAGGGAAAAGAGGATACAGGGTTCCAGGGTTTTTGGAATGCATACATCAATATCATGATAACTGGAATAACATTGTATTCTAAGCTGTGCACATTATTGTAGAATATTTCGAAGAATATATTTTTGCTTTTCATTTACATGAACACGCATCGCTCCATTCTTATTGTGGCCAGCACTAGACAACTATTTCATATGGTTTTATGACTGGAGCTTAGTGAAGTGGTGAAGTCTTTGTGTTCATTGTTTGGCAAAATCCTGGGCCCGAGGAAAGCCAGGACTAACTGGCATATCTTACACTGAGAACAAAACCAGCCATTCACAAGTGCCGGAACTTGCTGTACCCGTCTCTCACTGTCTAAATATTAGGCAATAAAGTGCCATACATTGGCATGTGAAAGTGAAATTTCCCGTTAACAACATTTATGTCATGTATGTTTCTGTTGCTGAGCACACACACATGCATGATGAGAGGTGAGTGGAGATGAACTCCCTTTTCAGCAGCTTAAAGATTTTTTATCCTCCTCAGCCTGATTTAGTCAGTCAAGATGCCGTAGCTTTCAGCCAAGTCACGCTCTGATTAGCCAGTAGTAGTCTTTGTCCCAGAATACTCCCTGCTCCGAGAGGCTGACCTTACCTCGCATTACCCAGCATGCTTTACTCTGCTCCCTCATCTAACTGTATCTCTGCAGGAGAAGACATTCTGTAGAGTACAGCTGCCTTCATAGCCAGTTATACTGGAGCTGGGAGTGTGACCTCGTCCAGCACTGTGCGACAAACATATAAAATATTCAGTAAAAAAAAAAATTACAGAAAACTTTAGAGAGGCTGGAATATTTTTTGTTTGGAGCGAGATGTGAGAGAAAACAAGGTAATTTAGCTCTGAACAAACACTTGGGTTTGACCTTTGATAGATGGAATGATTTCTCAAAGAGGTAATTGGGAATTCATGTTATTTGCCTGTGTTCATTATATGAGCTGTAGGAGGTGAGGGGTATAATGAGGGCACTATCCTGAAGTCATGTGAGGACTGTTTACATGGTTATTAGGCTTGATGTTTTTTAACACACTGGGCTGTGCCATGTGGACAGATTCATTGAACAAGTGCTTCTGAATAACCTTAGTGTGCAGGGTCATGCACAGTAGCCAGAGACACAGAATAATACCAAAAAGGTAATAATATTTAAGGAGTTGTTGAGCAGGTGTAAGGATCATATATACACAAAGTATTTCTGCTGGGACAAATATTATAGTGTTTGCACTAGCTGCACCTGTTCTGGCAGTACAGTACATGCTGTGTTGAATAAACGGGGACATTGCATCCATGTTTACCTTTCACCTAGTGGCCCAGGGGGAACCTAGTTTATAGGACCAAGTAGGACAATAGCTGTTCGTCTCTCTACCCGTCCTACATTTCCATATGGTAGCTTTAGAGCAGATTAAACCCTGAAAGCATTCACAAGGTGAACTCTTTAGCATAATGGCAGTTATTCATCCCAATACTGAAATAACTTCTTTTTAATTTTGTTTTTAAAAAATCATTCTTAACCAACACTGAAACTAAGAATTCTAATGTCTTGTCACTTTTATGTACATAATGGATTTTTTTATTTAGGTAGTTTGTTTCTTATTTGAAATTCGCAGATAAATTTAATCAGTGGAAACTATTTTTCTACCTTGTTCCAGTTCAAACCTTTTTTTTTTTTTTTTTTTTAGAGATTATTTCCAGCCAGCAAGGTGGCTCAGTGGTTACAACTGTCCCCTTGCACCTCCAGGATCCAGGATCCATGTCCATGTTTGATGTTTTCTGTGGTTGCTCCGGTTTTCTCCCACAGTCCAAAGAAATGCCTATTATAACGCTTGTTAGGTGTTCCTAAATTTCCCGTAGTGTGTGAATGAGCTGGTGTGTGTGTGTTTGCCCTGTGATGGATTGGCACCCTGTCCAGGGTGCCCTAAGACTCCTGGTGTATACAGGATGAAGCGGTGTATGCTAATTGTTAATAAAAACAGAAAAAAATACGGCATGATAATTTGGCTACCCGGGAACAATATAAATTTTAGTAGGATTAATAACATAATTTGTGCATTTCCCACTTTTTAGAAAGAACATCAAAAAAAAAAGAAAGTCATAGCAAATAATGTACTTCTCATATGGTCATATGGAATATTGCTCCGCTAAGCTACGTAGCATGCACAGATTTTCCTGACTCATGTCCAATAAATCGCTTGAGGTCGAATGTGATCGATCATTGCGAAAAGCACATCCCAATGAAAATATTATATTATTTATCATATATCATATATGATGCCATTCCAGCAATACCTGCTTAAGATTTCAGCAGATGTGTTAACTTGTCGCTACAACCAAAAGAGGACATTTTCGTCAATTAAGAATTTTAGCAAACACAAATTCAGAAAAAATATTGGGAATGTGTCTATTTAGTTCATAAATGTATTAATCCCTTTGCATTGTGAATTAGTCATGAATGTAACAAACATATCTGCAGTACATCTGCATCAATCTGGGTTTCTAGATGTCTTCATGAGTGTTATCACAGTATTACCACTACCCTATAATGGATGATGGAGCGAGTGGCACCAAGATGACTCATTTCTTAGCCCTGATGAAGGACGGGTGCTAATTTTAAACTGTTAGATGTACGTAAGAGAAAGGGCTGATCAAACATGAAAATGTTCTCTCGCTCTCTCTCTCCAGATGTGACATGTATGACTCAGTCTTACCACTTCACAAGATTACATAAGAGTTTCTATTTTATTGTCTTGTTGACAAAGTCACTTAAAATGCTCCTCTATGAATATACTGTAAGCCTATTCAGAGAAAATATTTTCTTTAAACATGATGATGAACTGTTTTTATGGGGAAAATACAAAGAATGTCAGCAGTGCAGATTTTGTGGAGAATATGTTTGGAACTCTCTTGTGTGATATGATTTACATGCTTGGCCCACTTAAATAATGCTGACTTATAAATCTTTCCTACTGTATATTCATTTATTATAGGATATAAAATTTTTTATTTTAATGTCCAAATAATTTAAACTTAAAAAAAAGAATGCCTAATCATTGATGTGGTGAAAGAAGCAATTACTTTAAAATTTATAGAAGGAGTCTCGAGTGTCAGATGGTTTGTGACAGTATGTTTCCTGACACAAGAGAGCCTTCAGCACATAATACTTTGTTTATTCCAGTTTCTCCATCACAAGACTCATTGTGTTTTCTTCTGCCTTAGCTTGAATATAGAGAATTCCTTTGGTTGAAAGATACAGCAAAAATCTGCTGAATTTATTTCCCTTTGGAGGATTTGTGTTGTTTTAACCGTTTTTTTATTTTATTTTTATTTTTTATGTGATTCCAAAATGTTCTGAGCCTTGCTTTAATTTTTTTTTCTTTAAATTTGGAAGGGGAGTTAAAGCAGCATGAGGCATCAACATTGTTGTTGAGCAACCTTTTCCTTGATTCTTTCCCACACACACACTAAGGCTAACACATGCCACAGAACTCCGCAACATGTCATTCAATTTTATTTTCAGGGATCCTCAAAACTCCGATTTGGGTTAGGGTTATTTCAGTAGGGCTGAATGGTTCATTATTCTTTAGCACCTCGATGTACAGGATATCGTACTGGTAAATTCTATACTTTTACTGTATGTGCTTCATCTGACCTCAAACTCTTTTAGCTTCATTCAGTTGGAAAACCATGAAGCTTATGTTGATGTTGCTGCTGCTGTTGATAGACTTGAACCTGCCTCTGGAAATGACTAAACATCAGAGACACACCCTAAATAATGTCTATTCCTTCATCCATGACATGTCTCAGAAACATCATGTTCTTCAGAGCTTCTATTGATGTAGCTCCCAAGCAGTGAGTTTAATTTAATCTGGTTGCACTGCATCTTGTGGATTTTTTTTTTTCTTTACTAGCAAAGCCAGAAATGCATGGCCTGAGGATTGATCTTCTTACTGTAATATGTGGAACGTTCATGAGTTCCACATTGGCAGTGGTTAGCAGAAAAAGGCTGTCACATTGTGTTGTTCGATATTTACTGAGAAACTTGAATAAACCATAAAGCTTTCCTTTTTGGGAGTCAACTCTCCTTTCACCCCACAGTTTTCTCACTTGCTTCAATCTGGCACAAACATGCCTTCATGTATCATTACCGTGCCTCCTCTTTGTTCGATACCACAGGAACAGCTCACACCTGTAGCAGATTCAGGATCTCTTGAAATACATACAGCTGATAAAGCAACAGCTCACTCTAATGGAGGACTTGTGCAGTTGCACCTTCTGGCACTCAACGGATTCATTGTTCTGACCCAGATGTTTTTATCAGTAAAAACATTTATTCATGGCCCTGTGAACTCTTCCACTTTATTTAGTGACATCATGTGCTCAAATGGTTTCGAGGGCTCTGTTTTAGACTTTTAGACTATTCCTAAAGAGAGGCATTTGAATCTTGGTAATATCTACCATATAAACTTACATCATTTAAAGAAAACTGCAGACTCCCGTAGTCTTGATGTTTAATTGGGACAGTCTGGATATTTTAGGCCTCTATACAATACATTTTAAATACAAATTGAAATGATAAATTTTTACTTTTGCCATTAATCTAATAGATTTACAGTAGGTTTTTAAAAGATTTCTCGAATCACCTTTCACCTTCTGCCAGTACTGTATTTATGTCTGTCATTATTCGGCCTAGCATGTACTTACAGAGTAGTATTATTTTAGCTTGTCTCTTGTACTCTGGCTTCTGCTGTGCGACCCCTGAGTTTACGCATCCAATTTTGATTTACTGGTATTGTTGTGATGTCTTCCATCATATTTACCTACTGTACGTTTAATCCCAATTTTACTTTGGTATAGTAAGCTGTTCTTCAGAGGATAATTCAGTCTCAAGTAATGTGTGTGGTTTGAATGTCCTCATGTCTGTTGAATTAAAAAAAGCTCTCAGATATTGGGGGGGTTCATATTGCCCTTGTACATATCACAGCAGTTATCCTGACTTCAGTATTTCCATTTCCTTGATCTCTATCATAGGGAATGAAATGCCATATTACACATTATTACAAACTTGCTCAATGCCCCTGCCCACATTACGAGTAGCAAGTTTCACTTATACCCTTGTAGAAATGAGATCTACCTCCATAACCTTTAACTCAGTCTGGATTTTTACACTATTTGCTTTATTACAAATATCATACATTTCTGCATATTGCAGATAATTTTAAGTTGAATATAAACTGGTCACTTTATTATTAACACTATGCTAATACAGGGTCAGGCCAACCTTTGCTCTCAAAACAGCCAAACAGCCTCTGTTCTTCATGACATGTTTGAATAATTACATCATGCAATTCCTTCACATTTCCTTCTTGCTTCATTCAGTTTTCAGGTGCACTTTCATGCAATTCAACCTCACCTTAAAGGTGTTCTACTGAATTCAGTTCCAGTGACTGGGAAGGCCACTGAAGAACATTCAGCTTATTGTCGTCATGTTCAAGAAACCAGTTTGAGGTGACTTTTGCTTAGTGGCATGCTGAAATAAATGGGGAAAAAAACAGCAGCTAATGTAGGAGAGCAGAGAATAAGTGCCCTTATTGCATTGAAATGGGGAGCTGGCATTGGGCAGGGGCTAGGGGCAAAAGCTGTTAGTAAAAATTAAACTGCACAGTGAAGTATGAATTTTGTTGATCTTAGTACAGTTGCCTGTCATGTGGAGACGGACCATGATGTACAGTACTTATAGTGACTTTCTCTAAACTTGGGGTCCACCTTGGAAGCGAGTGCTGATAGCCCACCAATGGATCATTCTGAAGGTCAACAGACTACAAATTGTTTAAACTGATTTAGCACAAGAGGTTTGTTTCTTCTGGGACAGAGGTGCAATCAAAAAAGTTAAATACCACAATACAGACCAAGATGTTCTAGTCAGTGTATTGTTTTACACAGAAGAGCCAGGTATATATCCAACATTCATGCAGATTTTGTTCCATTTGACAAATTTGGTTCTGGTGACAATCTGGTTTGACAATCTAGTTCTGGGAGAACTACAGCTAAAAAGTGAGTCAGCTTGTCCTCAGCAAAGTCTGCCTGTGACTTTTATCATACATGGGATCCTCCTTCTGGCTGCGTACACCACTCTCCCTGGCATAAATGTTGCCTCAACAGCACGTCCTCTGCATTGTGCTATCCTGGTAGATGAATTGTTCTAAGTAAGCTTTATTGTGAAACTGAGGAGCTGTTGTGACTCACCAGATCTCATGCTGTCCTGGTGATTGATGTATCTGTCTAAACTCTGGCCAAATGGACAGCACGCCTTAGTTGCTTAGAAGTCCAAAGAAAAATTTGAAGGCTTAATAGATAGACCTCAGGTGTAGTTTTTTTTTCTCAAAAACCACACACTCCCCTCCAGCCAGTGAGGATGGCAATCATGGTGATTTCATATAGGGTGTTTCTGCTAAGCAGACCTCTTTTTGTAAGAAAATCCCCATATCTCCAGCAAGCTACAGTAGAACCTGTTCCATTCATGCTCAGATAATGAATGATACTGAATCTTTAAAATGTTCTTTATTAGCAGGCTTAAAAAATAATTAAGTATGGTGGATTTATCTGGAAATGCAGAAAATATAGCAACCACACTTGGCACCATGAATAAACCAGTTTGGCGGAGAGTTACCCCTGTTCTAGGCCAGCTATTAGGGTTAAGGTTTCAATCAATATCACTACCAAGGGTTAATAGCTTTGGAATAGAGCAATTCTTGAAAGTACAAGCAGCAAAATGGCTATATGTGCCAAATGTCTTACTTAAATGTCATGAGTGGATCTGCAATAAGTGCCATCAACCTTAGTGGTCTAAATTAAGTTCTTTCACTGTGGCACAGGGAAATCCCTTTGCTCCGCTACCATTTAAATATGTTCATCTGGGCTTCCAAGTGACAGAAACACATTTACCCTTTTATCCTAAGATTGTGAGTTTGATCCCAGGTTATGCTACCGCCATCTGCATTTGGGAGTCTAAAGAGCAGATTGGCCATGCTTTCCCAGGGGAGGGATGGCAAACGGGTGGCAATTGGCTACGACTTAAAGCTAAGGAGAGAATCTAGCAGCCATGGATGGCTGAATACACTTATGAATTTAGGAAACTTAAAATTACTGAAGGACAAAACATTAAAAGTTTTATTTGGAATTTTTTGTCAACTTTCGAGGACAGGAAATCAGGGTGACCATAATCACAAGCTGATCGCTCCATGAACAAGAAAGTGTATGAGAATAGTATTTATTAAAGCACTATGTCACATATCACTTTGTGACTTTGTGAATGTGCTATACATTTGCTGTATAATATAGCATAAAGACCTGTTAATAAAACTCAGCAACATACTGTACTGTATGCAATCTACAGTATCAGCTGCTGTCACCCTCTTACTGTGCATATTTCTTTCTTTTCCCAACTCCAACTTTCACACCAGATTATTTACTCAATGAGATTTTCTTGCTCAAACATACTTTTGGGGTTTAGTGCACAAATTCCCTCAAGGATTTAGGTCAGGGCTTTGTGATAGCCACTCCACCATTTTCACCAAGCCATTTTGCTATAGCTTCTGAGGTATGCTTATAATAATGGCCCTGCTGAATCACCCACTTGTACTGTAAGCAGGTTTTAAATTTCGCGCTGATGTTGTTACTTCAGCTTTTCTTGATGTGCCAGTGCCTTGAAAAGCTAAATACTTGCACAACCATGCTTTACTGTTGGGATGTTGTTCATTGGATTAAAAACCTTTACCGTTATTTCACCATACATGCTATAGTCCTGAATGTTATGGCCAGACAAATAATTTGACCATGAAACACTGGCTGATGATCTGCAAACCGTGCTCTGGCTTTTTTATTGAATGTGTGTTGGGGCTTCATAGGGGATGTACCTTTTTTGGTATCTGATGCCTCCAAACCCATTACTAGTTCCTACAGTATGTTGTCATCTTGGGGTTGAGTTCAACATTTTGTCCCAAATTTTGGTTATTCCATTGCATTAACTTGTCCCTCTTTCTGAGTGTCTGTGTGGTCCACTTTTATATTTGTAAAAAATTAGGCTCCAGGACCCCCGCGACCCTGAACGCAGGATTAAGCGGTATAGACGATGAGTAAGTGAGAGTGAGTGGCCTAAGGAGAAGTGGACATGATGCTCACTTTTTTCAAGAGGTCTTAGCTAATTTGTTTGGATATTACCCTGCATGGTACCAAAGACAAAAAAGGCACTATGTGTAAGTGTAGACCCTATAGCAGTGACATCTCGGTTAACTCCTAATTATGACAATTGACCAATCAGAAGTTTCTAAAGATCACTGTGAAAAACTAAGATTAGATATCTTTAGACTATGTGTATGAGGAAGCAGGAGCATAGTCGAGTGTCACCTGTAGACAAAGAGGAGCAGGAAAAACATGATGCTTGCAATGGGGGACAATTTACCAAGACTATTTGTGTGTCTTGTTTTTCTTTATTGGCAGAAAGGAGAGAAAGACCTGTGGTCGAGAGTTCTAAGCATGTATATGTGTGTGTCTACTAAATAGCAGAACTTAATTAAAACTACCTAGCAAAGTCTGCTCCCAGACCTTCATTCCCAAATGTCTCAAAGGTGCTACAGTGTACATTTACGGCCAGACATGCTCATCCAAAACAACTTAATGTATTTCATTTATACAACTGAGCAGATAAGGGGTTAATGGCAAAAGCCAATGAGATATAAATGGCTTAACCACTGAGCTACCACTGCTACCACAATCAAATTTTTTATTCAACTATGTGCTGTTGTGTTCAGTGATGTTTTTATTTTGTTAATAAAAATGACATGTCGACAATGAAACAAAAATGTTACATTTTTCCATTGGTGAGACAATAAAAACAGATCCTGTATTAGTACAGTACAGAGAAAATTGGTAGTTGTAACAATCAAAAAATTGAGGATTAAGCACTATAAATTTGTGACAGAATAAACCATATTAGATACTATAATTATCTACAACATTCCAAGTTTATCATTCAAGCATGAATATCATTAAGTCAACTTATATCTATATCATTTACCACAGTGCATAGTGTTTGTTGTGTAATATTTGTTTGCTAGCACACGATGTTTTAGGATAAAGCGTGATTGTATTTTGTATTACACACACTTGTATGGAAATGGAAAAAAAGACCATACAATAATCTTGTCAATTCTATATTAAATTATGGTATTTATACTAGTATAAATATAGCACATTCATTCATCTTCAGTAACCTCGTTATCCTGGTCAGGGTCGAGATCACGCCAGGAAAGAATTTGTATTCAATCGTCTTTCAAGTCTGTCCAGCAGGGGGCGATAATGAAAACTCTTAAGGCACACATATCTTGGCTACTCTTGTTTTCCTGTGATTATTTGACACACATTTCTTGACTACTCTAGACATTTCTGTGATATTTTCCCCCCAGCACCGTAACCTTATTTTGTACTAATCATGCAGAAAAAAAAAACCTGTATTCATATACTACAGTATAATTCAGATTTCTCAAAGTGAGAAATGGAATAATGTAATATAAAAAAAAAAGAAAAAACTTTTGAGTGATGTTTACAAGACAGTGCAACAAAGACAAGTTTTACTTTTTTTTTTGGAGGTGACCGTTTCTGCTCTATTTGGAGTTACACTGGGAGACATCAGAATGTTTGTTTCTGATTCTTGCTCAGCGTTTCGTCCAGTCATTGCTCTCTGCAACAAGGCTGGTGATTTCTCTTTTTTTCTATCTGATGAGAAATACTCAACCACTTCACATTTATATTCAGGACCCAATGCCTCATTACATTCTGCTTTTACAATTCTAGTTGCAGATATATCTTTGTCCACTTTGTGTTCTGTGTTATCTCCAAGAATGTGTGGTAGATTTTGTTTAGATCCTACCGAATCTACTACCATTGGAGGCTCTTCAGAAATGATACCTGACACATTGGGCAGCTCTTGCAAAGGGGCAGCTGTAGTATCGCCGTGTGGCCCCTTTTCAAAACTAAGAGTCTTTAACGCAAAGTCGGAAGGTGCTTGCTTTGTGCTTCTCTCTGACTGAGATTCACAGGATGTGTCTTCGAGATCAGACTTCTTAGCCACAACAATGTTCAGTACCATAGATTCACCAATCTCTAGTTCCTCTTCTTCATCCAGGATGAAGACCTGCGCCACCTTCAGAACTGCTGCATCACCTTCATGACCGAAGCTTGAATCTGTCTGAGTCAAGTCCAGTCCTTCCTCTGGAACACAGTTCACCATCTCCCATTCATCCTCCTCCACCTCAATGCCATCTTCTGGCATCATTAACTCTGTTGCTCTAATAGCTGAATAATCGTCGGCCTCATTTGATGTCACATTGGGCTGTAATGAATGGTGGCGTAAAGCCACTTCTAAATGATTAACTTCTTGCTCTTCTGTCTTTACCTCTCTCTTTTCCTCTGTGTACTCCTGGGCTGCTTGTGACAGCAGGTCTCTCTTCCCTTCAACCTCCAGCACCTCAAGCACTGCAATGATAGAGTCAAATCCTTACAGAGGAACTATAGGTATAATGTAGAACTAATTACACAGTAACACTGTTTGAGTGCAGTTGGATTTGCTTTTAGAACTATATGAACCAAATCAGTCACAACATCGATACCAGGTAAGTTGAATAAAGTTAATTATCAATACTAAACCAGGATCATGGGCCCATAAAACTCAATGTGGGACCAAAGGCTAACTTGTCTGGTCTAGTCACACATAATGTAGCACAAATTGATGAAAAATTCAATGCTGGACATGACAGAAATGCACCAGAATACCCAGTGCATCAGTTTGCCACATAATGGGCATAGCGGGCAAAGATGTCAAGGTTGTTGATCCGGCTTCCAAATTCCCCAGATTTCAATTCGTATGAGCAACAAACAAGGCAGATCCACAGAGGCCCCATCCCGCCACACACAGCACCCTAATGTGTTGTGCCAGTGTCCTGGTGCCAGACATCACAGCAAACCACCAGAGGTCTTGTCGAATCATGCTCCAGGGGGCCAGAGCTACCCCAGTGGTACAATGGGAACCCACATAATATTGGGTTTAATGTTTTGCATTTAAATTTTTATGGCTGATCAGTGTATAACGTTTCAGTTTATTTTCAGCAACATTTTAAAAACAGATGACCCAATGAACACTTATTGAACAAGGGATGCTACATGCATAGGGTGTGATGGCGGATCATGAAAATATGGTGTTGATTAAATGCTAAACTAAATGATTGTGAAAATTGTATTATATATATTAATATTATAATGTATCTGCCTATAAATAGGTAGAAGCCTTACATTGGATAATTACTGCAGTGAGTAATATGATTTAGCTGGCTACACAGTGGCTTAGACCTCCAGGGTCCAGGTTCGATTCCCACCTCGGGTCTGGGTGCATGGAGTTTGCATGTTCTCTCAGTGCTTGGTGGGTTTCCTCCGCGTTACTACCCTGGTAAACCACAGTCCAAAGACATGCAGATTAGGCTAACTGTCATTCCCAAATTGCCCAACGTGTGTGAATGAGCGTGTGAGTATGCATGTTCGTGTGTATATATGCGTGCCCTGCAATGGATTGGCACCCCAATGGGTATACCCTGCCTTCTGCCCTAAGTCTCCTGGGATAGGTTCCAGGCCCCTTGTATACAGAATAAAGTGGTACAGATGATGAGTAAGTGAGAGTGGCTACAGGTTATTTAACCCTAACTGATGCAGTGAGTAGCTTCTCATTTCTTAAATAACAATGTCAGAAGACATATCCTGTGGTCATGGCAAAGATTTCTCTCTGTTTCAGAAGGGTAAAATTGTTGATTTTCTTCAAGAAAAGAAAAGAACAAAACACTGTTTGAAAATTCCACTTCAAGCATATGTACAGTTAACTTTAAAAAAAAACAACAACACAAAAGCTCTAAACATTTTAATTATTCTCTATTTAAAATCTTATATTAAGCAAAAAAAGAAGAAGTAAGAAATGTAACTGCACACCATCTGTGCTTCATCTAACAGTTTTGCATTAACCAAATGTACTTGGTGAAGTCAGAATAAGGGTATCATGTTAATGTAATTCTGTCCTCAAAGATTAGTGGCAGCAGCTGGCTCTCACTCACACACACACACACACACACGCACACGCACGCAACCCCAAATGAACTACAGCACTTCACCAAATTGTGGGAAGGGCGTTAATGGATTCCACGTAGAATGCTAAACATCTGAAATAACTACACAACTAACCCCCCCCACCCCCACACTGACCAGCAATTCAGCCATGAGGTCTTTGTATGGTATTTGTGCCCATCACTGCAAATTAGACTCATATAGTAAGATTCATAACAAAGAAGAGAAGAAAAGAAAATATTAATGGTGTGGTACAAACCGTTTCTCTTCTCCTCTTCCAGGTAGGCCTAGAGAGAGGGAGTGGGAGAGAGCTCATTAATAAATATAATTAATAGGACTATCCTACAGCTATCAACTACTTGAACACATACATGCACATAGACAGTGTGAAATGTGGTTATAATTCAGACAGTTATCTTGCCAGCAGCGCAAACTTACAAGTGTGTGGTGTTTGTGAGTGGATGATGATGCAATATGCATTTTCATGAAGTAATATGATATAATGATGCTGAACTACATTTTCCTTTGTGCTATACCAGCATAGTAATAATACACTAGGCGTGTTGCAGTATTCTTTATGTGCTGAAGAAGTGCTAGTGAACTGATGCATACAAATTCATACCACAGACATTTAACAACAAGATGACTGGTGCAATGGCGTGTAACATTTCATGGCTCATTGGTGGCACAGGACTGAAATAATTGTTAAGCAGATACGTTGGGATTTTTCCACCTACCTCGACAGGCTTCTCTATGTTGTCTGCAGAACGGATTGAAGGCTCATTCTCCCCAATCTGTGATGTTTCCTTATCCATGTTCTTGGTTTGGTCAACTTCTTTTTTCATCTCTCTCTCTGAGCTGTGTGTTTTAACACAACAGTTTATAACATTTTTATCCTTCCCGTGTTGAATAATTATATAGCTTATATCATATATGTATTATATTATATATGTATTTATATTATATAACACATAGACAGCAAAATGAGATAAAAAAATTCTGCAGTTTTGTGGTATTTTTTTTATGGAGCAAGAAGAATTGCAAACTGATAGATAATGTTTTGCGAGTGTATTACAAAGCACAGATGCCAAAATATTATGGAAAAATTGTTTCAGTTATAAATCAGCCTGCACATGTGTTTATTGTAATTCAAGTACACAATACAGTATCAACAGTATATTGGTTGCGTTTTAATTATATACTGTATATTGTAATGAGGATCAGTCATTCTTGAGAACTGTGACAAAACATGTCCAAAGCACATTAATATGTTTTTCTGTATTATCACACACTATAGGCAATTTGGAAACGCAATTTTGGGAACTATTCTGCATATCTTTGGACTGTGAGAGGAAACGGGAGTACTTAGAGGAAACCCACCAAGCACGGGAGGGACATGCAAACTCCATGCACACAGACACGAGGCAGAAATTTAACACGGACCCTGAAGGTTTAAGGTAACAGTGCGAACCACTAAACCACCAAGCCTCCTAAATCACAATTTAGTGGTTTTAAAAAATATGGAAGCTGGATTCGAAAAGTTTGATGCAAAAAATGTTTATATTAAAAATGTTTTAAAGATGTAAAAATTGATTCCAAAGTGTTAAATGTTGCAGAAATGTTTACAAATAAAATTTTATAGTTTTGTATCTGTAAAACCTTTGATATTTTTTATCTTATAACTAGAGGGTTCCCTAAGGGCATTGGTGACTCAGTGTTAGGTGTTTCGCCTGCCATGCGGAATGCCCGGGTTCGATTCCCAGCCAGTGTCCAAACCCACCAGCCACTGCATGCAGTGCCGGACCCAAGCCCGTATAAAACGTGAGAGCTGCGTCAGGAAGGGCATCCGACGTAAAACCTGTGCGGACTGGATATTCCCCTATAGCGACCCCTTGCCGAGAGCAGCCGAAAGACCAACAACATTACTAGAAGGACGCCACAGCGGAATATTGTGCTTGCCGAGCGCAGCCGAAAGACCAACAGCAACATTACTAGAGGGTTACCTGCTTCTTTGCCCCCAAGCAGATCCTGATTCCCGCTTGCTACAATTACCTGCAAATGGAGTGTATGGTCAACTTGCTGCTGCTTCAATGTTTCGCCAGCCCTTACATATCTGTCGTATGTGATGTCGTTGCAGACGTTCTGTAGTCTAATACAGGGTTTCAGTAGCCCTGAGCTCGGCCTGATGTACCCATTTTCATTGCAGACAATGCTGTCTACTGTTACATTTAGTGAGGATACTGTGACATGTTCTTAATTTTTACATCAAAGTTGATGATCCTGCCTGTCGTTACAGTCGGTGAGGTATGCCTGTGACATGCCCATAGTGTGACACAAAAGTTGATAATTGCCTCTTACACAACCACAGCATGACATAAAAGGTGATAATTTTCCCTCGGCTTGCCCACAGGGACTATCTGACCATTTGATTCATACACATTCACATTCCATACAAACTTAAATAATTCATTTGATTGTGTGAAGCTGCTTTGTGACACTGACAATGGATGCGGTGCTGGTCCCAAACCCGGATAAAATGGGATGGTTGCGTCAAGAAAGGCATCAGGCGTAAAACCTGTGAAAGACATCTACATCTGATAGTGCTGACACCATCAGATGTTGGTCAACAGTGTCAATTAGGAATTTTTAATGTTTATGTCTTAATTAAATAACATAAATAAATAGTGTCTTTCTAATGAAATATTACATTTCTTAACATTAAGGAAGATTTTATTAATAGGATTACTATTTTACTATTTTTAGGTGAAAAGCAAGAGTTGATTTTGCGTAATAACTTAGAGGAAGCCAGATTTGATCCTATCTAAAAGTTTTTTAAAATTAAATATATATATATATTTTGTCCTAGTTCTCAATAATAAATGATATTGTTGTTGCACACAAAATCTGTCTTTTTTACAAAGATTGTTGAAGACCATGAGAAACCTCATTAACTATACAACAACTTCAGTTTACAGTATCAATCAGCCCTCATTTTCTTTTCTCCATGTTGACTTTTGTTATGTAATGCATAAAAAATGTAAAGTTTCTAAAAGGATGTGTGGCCCACAATTTTTAAATTCAATGTTTTGTTATAAACAGTGGTGGAGTTTATCGTGTTTTGCTGTCAAAGTGCTCATTTACACATCTGTGTGTACATTTTTTATTAATTTTATTTTCTCTCAAAACATTTCAATATTATTGACAATTACGCCCATTTGTTCAACTGCAAAGAATACGAAAGTGCTTTCAATACAAAAGAAGCATATGATGTTTTAATTGCCCGGCAATCTTTAACAATTATTACTATTATCTATATAAATAAAAGAAAGGTTTTGACTGTACATTGGTCAGTACTCACTCAGTATATGTCTGTATGTCTGTCTGTTTAGTCAGATTACGTCACAGCATCTAGCGGTTATTTTTACTTATTCAGCGCTTTTGCCTTAAGGTGGGCGTGGCTATACGCGTCACTAAACAGAGCCAATCAATTTAGTGCGTTTGCCTCTAGGTAGGCGTGGCTACACGCGTCACTCAACAGAGCCAATCAACGCGATAGTTTACCTTGCAAACACAGTATGCGGAAGACACAGAAATATATAAATATATATATATATAATTATTATATTAAAAGCATGTGCGCATTTGGCTGACACTGAATCGTTAATCACGGTAGAATAATTTAATATCACATAACAACAACATAACGATATTGGATTTACGCGATAAAACTTACTATACTTTATGTTCGTAGGCCCAGTTTATGAGGCCATAACCTCACACCTTTCCCACAATGCAATGCTCTTTCCGAAATTTAACCTGCATTATACTGTAGGTGAAATGAAATCAAAACGTTAAGGAAAAGCGAAGCTATGAACAGTTGTGTGCTGATTTAATAATATATTTTTAAATATGCTACTTGCTCAGTGTAAACAAACACATGCACCAGTAGGTATTAATTAGAAAAGCTAAACAATATTTTTACTGGAATATTTTACTCTCCGATTACTGAACGGAGAGTGTATTTGGCTGACGACGAAAGAAGTACAAATTAGCGTAAACAAGGCATAAGAAGCTCAACTTTACAAAATGTTATTCTAGAAAGACAGGCAGATATGCACGTAGGCTTCAACCTAAAATAATAACATCACTGATTTACATTAAAGCTGATCAGCTTACTTTAAGCTTTGACCTTTTAACTATTTCTAAGCGAATAAGTATTTAGCAGTTGCACAAGAAAATCTAGCAGTCAGCAAAATTAATCACCTAAACATCATCAAGTGTTGTATTGTCAGATAGATACAAGTTAGTGCAGGGTTGACTGGAAAACTGATGAGTGGTAAAGGCAAACAGACAGGCACAAAGTTAGGCAATCAGCAAATAGAGCAAGCAGGATAAGGACAAAATCAATGGGCAAATGGATTCAAAGCCAGAAAAACAAAACACAGTGCAGACATGCTCAATAACCCCACCTGAAAACACACTGCCTGGCCAAAAACATATTACAGTTTGAGAAGTGTCAAATGATTGGCCTAGATCATGCGAAGAAAACAACTAGGGAGATTTTAAATAACTGGATTTGGGTTAAGAACTGTCCAACACATTATTAAAAGCTCCAAGGATAACTTATGGAGTGGAGATTGCCAGATGATTAAAACATCCAAATCAATACGCGTGTCTGGAGGAACTTAATTTTACCATAATCTTAAAATTTAAACCCTATTAACAACCTCTGGTATAAAATAAGAGGTTCACCTGTGCCTTCCTACGTACAGTACTGTGCAAAAGACTTAGGCACCCTGTGTTTTTAGAACAAACTTTGTTATAGTTTTTTTTTTAGATTTCTATTTTATGACTTTATTACTGAGTCATTACAAAAACATTTCTGATTTTCAAACATCAGTATTCCACCACAAAATGAAAAGTAACAGAAAAATATTTGTATTCCAGATAAGAAAGCAGCCAATTATATAAGTAACCACTTTTTATACAAAAAACTAAATGGAAGCTGCTGGGTTTTGGATGGAAAAAAGGAGCAGGTGCAACAGTCAAAGTTCTCAGAAGAACTGTAGGTTGATCTGCAGGATAGTCAGTAAAACTTACAGTATAGCAAGTAACTAATTTACTTATAAAACTGCACAATAAAGGGTCATCAAATCATTGTCACACAAAATGCTGACTTTTTTACTTAACGTTTACTAGACTTTATTTATTTATTTATTTAGTTAGTTAGTCAATCAGTCAGTTCGTTATTTTGAAGGCATCCTTACAATAAAGAATGAATTTACATGTGTCAAGACTTTTCTGTACTGAAAAAGGTCTATGAATCTTCTACAGGTATAGCTATAGTTTTATTTAAAAAGTTTATTGCTCTCATAAAATACTGTGTTAAAATATACTCATTCAGTTGTTGTGTGTTTAAGTTTGAGCTGTTGTTGCATTTCAACTCCATTAGGTTTGGAATGGTCTTACTAATCTCACTTACTCTGTTTGGGAAGTCAAAATGGCAGAATGCAGTTTAGGATCCTCAGCACTGCTAGGGGTTGTTTCCATCAGCCACTGCTCCCTCAGAAACTTCCTCTGCCAGAGAGACAGAACATGTCCATTCCACACCATGATGCTGATTTTATTAATCACTTTACAAACTCTGCATGTAACACTATTCATGAACCAATCTGGTGTCTGGGAACTTTACAAACAGAATAGGCATATTAAAGTTTCCCAAAGTAAAACACCTTGCACCTTGAGGTTATGAGTTTCTGGTTTCTGGAGGTGGGCGGGTTATCGGGGGCGGAGCTTGTAGGACGACTTTCACACACACACACACACACACACACACACACACACACACACACACACACTAATGGATTGGGAATGCCTGCTGTCTGGCTAACGGATTACATAAATTGTCTAATTAACGGATTACATTTTTGAAAAAGTAACTAAATAACTGAATACTTAAATGGCGGACCTAATGCGTTAGATCACACGTTACATCAAAAAACTAAGCCACACTCTGGCCATGTTATTCTCAGAGCAATGAGCAGTGTAGGGTTTCTAACAAATGGTCATGCTGAGGCCAAAAAGTAAAATTTTAGGTCAGAGAACTTTATATCTGTTTTTCCATGTTGTCTAAGTATCTAAAAATGCCTTTTGCCATGCTCCAAATAACTGATGACTTTGTTTAAATAATTACTTTAATCATTAATGTAATCTTGGTGTTTTGTGGGATGTTCAATGTTTAGGATATATTTTTTCTAACCAAATCCTGGATGAAGCCTTGACTGATCTAGAACTTTGTCCTGGATTTGTTTATATAGCTCATTTTTTCATGTACCTGTTTGTTTAAGTCCTCTAACAAACTCTGGGGCCTTCCAGGAACAAGTGCTTCTAACTGCACACAGTTGGACTCCATTCATCTATTTATGTGGCTTCTGATGGCAGCTGGATGCACCAGATCTAATTAAAGACTTATGAAATAACACTTGTTACATTTGTTATTGTTAAATATTTTAGCAAATTATAACGCTCCCCTCCCTCACATTTCAATAGACAAAAGAGGAGCAGAAGTATCTGCAAATGCTTAACAGAAGGCACAATGCAGGAGGCCATAAATTTAGTCAGTATTAGAATGCCATAACTCTGAGGAGGCCTTCAGTTTTCCTGTCTTTTTCGCATTCATCACCGTTTTCTCAGTGTGAAGCAAAGTCATCAAACTGGGGCTATAAATGAACAGCACATTGTTCAAGATACTGTATCTGCTGCCTTTCCTCATCTTTAAAGGATATAAAATTAAAGCATGATAATATTGGATGATACATTTTAACTCTGGGTTGATTTCAAGTAAAGAATTTTTAGTGCATCAACAATGGTTGCTCTGGTTAAAATGTTTTCAAAACTATGGTATCTCAATATCGCTAGGATCCTCACATTCATTCACTCATTTCCTTTAAGGCTTATCCTGTACATTGTCTCAGAAGGGCTGGAGCTTCTCCCAGCGGGCAGTGTACACTCTGGACAGGGTGCCAGTTCACTCATTCACACTACAGGCAATCTGGAATTGCTGTTTAGCTTAATCTGCATGTCTTTGGACTGTGGGAGGAAACCAGAGTTCCCAGAGGAAACCCACAAAGCACAGGGAAAACATGCAAACTCCTGCTAGGATCATGTTTATAATTTTTTTTTAAGAATTACACTGGAGCACACATACATGCCTTTTAACAAATCAGGTTAGTTTGTGTGGGGATGTACTGTACTGTATATAGGAGAAGACTTGATCAAACCTTGTGTTGTGCAAGTTTCAGGCGTTCTTCCTCAGTCTTCCTCCTGACATTCTCCTCCTCTTCCTTAATTCGCCTCTTCTCCTGAGAGTGGAAAAAGGAAGGGGAGCATGCATTTACAAAGATTTTAATGTTTTATAGTTGTTGAACATCTTTATATGAATGCTGTTCTATGGAAAAATCAGAATTATCTGTAACCTTACCTTATCCTCTTTTTTTTATCCCCTTTTATATTGAAGTCGATATAATTTGCATTTAGCCATTTTTGCTTTCCCCTACTTTTGCTACATTATTGTAAATGGGCTTTTAAGTTTCACTATTTAAAAAAAAACCTAAAGGTAACATAAAGGTAGTAGTCTTATTTTAAACAAAAATCATCATCTTTGATATGTTACTATAACTTCTTCGCAAATGAAAAGAAAGATCTAAATGGGACTTTTCTTTTCAACCTTTCTTTCAGAGAGCACAGCAAATTTTTTACTCTCTTGTCTATGGAAGGTTGAGATGTTGTTGGGAAATAAAACTTGCAACCTTACTGTATTCATTCATTAATTTTAGGCGTCTTTTAATGTTTCATTGCTTCCAATTTACACTATTTGGAACTGAACCCCAGAATCACAGAAGTTAGATTATATTCCAAAGTGGAAAAAATGGAAATATAAAGAGAAACATACAAGATTTACAGGATTGGTTTATTCCCCTTTCCTTTGGCTACAGTACATACGTAGTACCAGAAAGACTTTAACTACTTTCACCCTTGTCGATTGCTGACTTTTTTTCTGACTCACCACTACTTCTGCCATTTGAGAAAGGATGTGTTGATAAAGCAAAATACTATTAAATAAACAAACAAATCATAATCTGTTGATAATAAATGGTATTTGTTGAACTGTTATAAAAAGATGGCATTAAAAATGTCTTGTTTTGATACTTACTGCAATGGCCTGCACCCTCTGCTGGTACGTTTCTGTCTCATCCATTCGGACCCTGAGATAAAAAAAAAAAAGGAAAAAAGTATTTCATTCATTGTGGTGTAAAGTGCAGTTGCACAGGGTATAAATTATAGCACTAATGAATGAAGACTTTGATGCTTTACTCATAGATGT
This sequence comes from Clarias platycephalus, assembly GCA_030068275.1. NCBI lineage: Eukaryota > Metazoa > Chordata > Actinopteri > Siluriformes > Clariidae > Clarias > Clarias platycephalus. The sequence goes on from JAQQZT010000008.1 coordinate 14,538,823, forward strand.
GACCGAGAAGTGACCTGCGTCTACACACACTCACACACTCTTAAAAGAAAAAAAAGAAAAAAACACTAGTTGATATGATAAGAGCACTTGCTTTATACTCTAGGTTTACTGACACAGCTGTTGCCATGGCGATTCTCATTTTCACCAACCCACTGAAATGATAAGAGTTTTTTTTTTGCCTCAGCTTTCCAGTCTGGCAAATGTGTCTCTGACAAAAGGCACATAACAGGCGGGTTTTTAGGAAAGCCTGGCCATGAAAGCACTGGAAAAGCACATGACAAGAACAGAAAGAGAGTAAAGGAGAATATGTGCACAGAGAAAAGCACCTCTGCAGAAGCAGCCGGAATGTTTTAACACACTTTCATGCATAATTTAGTGTTTTTACAGAAAAATGTCTTCAAGAGTCTTTTTTTCTTCTTTGGGAACTGGGTAAAATATCAAGAGTTGTGTTGTATAAAACATGAAGTACAAGGTCATGTTTGAGTCTCAAAAAAAGAAAAATGGCTGGTGATGTATATTTCGCTTAATATCGATAAGAAAATAAAAACATCAGTGATATAGCTCGAAGAATTACCGACAGAAATGTACATGTTGTTTGGATCTAATAGCTACTGTAGTTGCAGTGTGTGTTAGGGGTTAAAGGGCAGAGAGGGGGATTTCAGTCACTCATTAGAGGTGATGAAGTGCTCGAGAGGTGCTGCTGGCACAAGGACACAGCGAATGCTGGTAGTACTGTTTGTCACTATGATGGAGTCCCTAATGATTGATCACTTTGAAATGATGGAACCCCTTTCCCCTCCTGCCCAATCTTGGCCTCATTGGCCTTTTAGACAAGTGACAAAAAAATTCTGGTATGAATAAATATATGTTTCAGTTTGCATTTCCTTCAATTGCAGCATGGGGCTGGGATTTAAAAGTAAAGCAAAGTCAAAATGGGGTTGAAAGATAATGAAGAGTACTGGTGGAGATAGTGGCCTGTTTCACAATAATTTTAAGAGCAAGAGACATAGCAAAAACAGCATGTTCCACATATTCCACTTGCATAACATTCATTCAATTTGTATAACAGCAAGAAACTTGCATAAATTTGTTGTTCCAGTATTAGTAAACAGCATACATCCTGTTGGGGAGAGCTTAAAAAAATGCTCCCTCAATGGCTTTTTGGATTGCAAAGGTTATTCACTTCATGTAGCAAAGTAATAAAATTACAAGCAATGTTCATAAAGTGCAATTTTTGTTTTTTTAACCAGCGAAGCAAACCTACAGAGGTCCCTGCAGACTGGAGCCAGTTAAGGTGCTAAATGAAGTCATGATGACTCAGCAAAATCTCACAACTTTATCAGTCAGAGCAACTAGTCCAGTCAAATTTCTCTACATTTGACCATTTATCTAAGGCATTCTAAACCAACTTCCCACACAACTGAAAAGTTCAATGTTAATGGTCTTGTCCAAGTCCCATGTGGCTATCTACTGTAGCAGTCCAGGGACTCACACATTTCACATCACATAAAACCTTAACCACTGAGACAACACTGCCACAATACTGTATCTGGGTCACATGTCACAGCTCAGGATGGCCGAGATATGCTAGATCTGTAAGTTTCTGCTAAAAAGTAATCAATACTTAGTGTTTTCATTATGTTAAAAGATACAGAGTCTCTGCAATTTCTCACAATCCTAATGCTGCTTCTCTTACAGAAAAAAAGTACAGCCACTGGGAATTAAAGGATGAGTGAGCCTCTGTCAGTCAAAAGCAAAACATATTGCCAGAAAGTAGTAATGTCCTAGAATAGCACTAACACATCTACTGTGAGTTATTTTGCAACACTTATACACCAATTTTTTATTGTTTTTTTAATTTTATTTTTGTATTTTTATATAGCTATATATTAGTATCTATATAAATAAAAAAAAAGGTTTTGTCTGTACATTTGTCTGGTCAGACTCACTCTTTCAATTATATCTTTACGTTTTATACATTGGAAGACGTGAAATTGGGCTCAGAAAAATTTCTGTCTGTTTGCCTGTGTATCTGTATGTCTGTCCAGCTGATTTTGTCACAGCATCATGCAAAACTGGCCTGACAGAATTTGATGAAACGTTGCCAGTCTTTCCGTATTTGCCTAAAGCTAAATATGTGCCATAAATGAAATCAAAATGTTGAGTAAAAGGGACGTTATGAGCAGTTTTGTGTCAGGTTACCTCACAGCAACCATTACTTTTTTGGACGAATATAGCTCTTTTGCCCTCAAAGTGGTCGTGGCCATACCCATCACTTAACAGAGCCAATCAACATAATAGTTTAGCGTAAATATACAGATTATGAGGAAGACACAGAAACTTCTGTAACCTACAAAGTGCCCATATCCTCCCCAAACACAAACAAATATACAATGCAGCATTTCTTACTTAAAAAAAGTATGTAACTTCCAAAAAATTTTTCTTCAAAGATATATGGACAGATCATTGTATGTTTATTCTTCCAGTTCCGAAACCGTGGTGCTAATTAAAGAAGTAATGTGGAACCCCAACATATCTGCAGCAGTCCAAGGTGAGGGTATGTAAAATATCTGAACTGACAGTGTTATGCTCTCAAATAAAAGTAAAAAGTGATGTTATGAAAAGTCATATGCCAGATGTAATGATCTATTTTAAACAGGTAGTGTATTTGGCTGACGATGAAAGAAGTACAACTTAGCATAAACAAGGCGTAAGATCCTCAACCTTACAAAATTAAATTTCCTTACATAAATATATTTTTCAAAATCAAAAAGCAAATGCTTTTACTTAGGTTTATTTTGGCTATCTTCCTGTAAGAATCAGGTAAAGAGCCTGCCCAACAAATGCAACAGTCAATGCAGGCAGTCTGCCGGAAAATGTCTAAAATCTTCTCATAAGTTCTCATAATCTTCTCAATTTGATGATGCTCTCATATATATGCCTAATACATATGCCTAATTAATTCAGTTTTTGTTCATATATCAGCTGGCAAATAAATGTAAAACTCTTGCAAACACAGTATAGAAAGTGAATTTAAAAAAAATCTTTTGAATTATTTAAAAGAAAGTAACATAAAAATAAGATATTTGGTCAACAGAATAGAATTGACTGAATTATTACTTAATACATTAATTTTCCATTATCTTGAGTAGGACTGGAATCTATCCCAGGGACCTCAGGACTCAAGGCAGGGGACACCCTGGATGGGCTGCCAATCCATCACAGAGCACAGGAGTACCCACATATACAAACCGGATTCCAAAAAAGTTGGGACACTAAACAAATTGTGAATAAAAACTGAATGCAATGATGTGGAGAT
>JAQQZT010000008.1:14542241-14557573 GCA_030068275.1 Clarias platycephalus
ATCTCCACATCATTGCATTCAGTTTTTATTCACAATTTGTTTAGTGTCCCAACTTTTTTGGAATCCGGTATGTACATCACTTTATACACAACGACAATTTGGAAACAAACCAGAGTACCTAGAAGAAACCCACAAAGCATGGGGAGAACATGTACACATTTCATAAAAGACATGAAGACAAAAAAATGAGATTTTACACCCAGCATGTGTGAGGCGACAGTGTCAACTGTATTTTTGGAGCAGAATTGTAAAATACAATGGTTTCCCCCTTTTTTTTTTTTTTCACTTTTCAGGTAAAAAAAAACTTAAGTGCTTTACATCTGGTCCAGATACAGTATTGTGCAAGTCTTGAGTCATCCTCAATATTTCTTCATATTAAATCAAATCAAATTAAATATAATCACATCAAATTATGTAGAAAACAAATATTTTTGGACAGGTGGAAGTGTTTAAAGATACATTCTCAAACTGGTTGTTTATGCAGTAACATTAGCAGCAACCTCACTTCTCTCCTCTGTTCCAACCACTCAGAATTCAGTGTCACTACTGTAGTATGTTAATCACCAGCCTGATCATCTGTCATCATCTGCACCTGGTTGTATGCTTTTTTTTTTTTTTTTTTTTTTTTAACAATTTATTGATTCATACGTCATTGTGTGGCTTAAAAAATGAATAAATTCCTATGAAACTGGTCAGGTACAGAATGGATTGAATAAGAGGAGCAAAAACATATGAAAAAGGAGAGCCCAAAAAGTCACGAGTCTATTCCTCATGACTATGTTAAAAATGCAAGAACATCTGGCTCTTTGGAAGCAGAATATGATGAAATGAGGAGCAGCTGAATATGCGCTCCACTTTTTTGTGAAATGAAAAATGTTTTTATTAATTTTTTCAAATTATTTCTTTATTTATATGGAGATCTTTCAGTCCTCTTTCCAGTTTTGGCTTTTCTTGATTTTTTTTTTTTTTACCTTTCTTCTCAGTTTTCACTTTTCTTTATCTTTTCACTTCTCTCTTTTACTTTTATTTTTCTCCTTTTTTATCTTTTCCTATACCAGCAATGCTCCCAGACCTGCTGTTCTCTGTTCGCACATAGTGTGCCAGTTTCTGGGGGTTTAAATAACCTACTGGACAGGTGTAGCGTGTTTGCTCTGATTGGCACATGGCGAGGTTGCCTAGCAACTCGGCTGTCCGCCGCTCTGCCTGCCTATAAATCCTCATAGTTGTCCTCAGATTTGCCCTTCACACGGTGGCAGTGTTACAAGATCATCAAACTAATTTTAATATTACACAAAGATAACCTGAGTAAATACAAAATAAGGTTGTTAATGATGATTTCATTTATTAAGGTTAAAAAGTTAAAAAGGTGGAAAAGTAATTGCCCCCTAAACCTAATAACTGTTTGTGCTGCTCTTAAGCAACAACTGTTAAGCTTTTGTGAAATCTTGCAAAGAGTCTTTCCCATTTCTGTGGAGGAATTTTGGCCCATCCTCTATGCAGAATTGTTTTAATTCAGCCACATTGGAGTTTTTCAAGCATGATTAAAGATGTTGTTGTTGGTCTTTCGGCTGCTCCTGGCAAGGGGTCGCCACAGCAGAAAATCCAGTCCGCACAACAACTTGGCACAGGTTTTTTTGCCGGATGCCCTTTCTGACGCAACCCTCCCGTTTTATTTGGGCTTGGGATCGGCACTGCTCTCAATCAGATTTCAGTCTGGACTTTGACTAGGCCACGCCAAACCTTAATTATGTATTTTTTTGGCCCATTCAGAAGTAGACTTGCTGGTGTGTTTCAGATCATTGTTCTGCTGCATACTGTAAGCCAAGTCACTTGAGCTTGAGATCACGAACTGATGGCCAGACATTCTCCTCCGATTTTCTGGTAGATCACAGAATTCATGGGTTCATCAATTAGCCACAGTCCCAGACCACACTACCATCACCATGTTTGTCTGATGGTATGATGTTCTTTTTATGAAATGTTTTGTTAGTTTTACATGTTTTGTTAGATGTAACAGGACGCACACCTTCTAAAAAGTTCAACTTTTGTCTCATCAGTCCTCAAAATATTTGCCCAAACGTCTTGGGGATAATCAAAATATTTTTGGCAAATGTGAGATAAGCCTTTGTACTCATTTGGGTCATCGATGGCTTTCGCCTTGGAACTCTCCCATAAATTGCCCAGTCTTTTTTACTGTTGAATCGTGAACACTGACCTTAACTGAGGCAAGCGAAGCCTGCTGTTGTTTAGATTTTGTTTTGGGTTGTTTTATGAGCTCGTGGATGATTCATCATTGTGCTTTTTGAGTAATTTTTGGTAGGCCGGCCACTTCTGGGAAGGTTCACCACTGTTCCAAGTTTGTCCTTTTGTTGATAATGACTCTCACCATAGTTTGCTGGAGTCCCAAAGCCTTAGAAATGGCTTGGTGTAACCCTTTCCAGACTGATAGATGTTTATTACTTTTTTTGTGTTTATTACTTTCAATTGTGTTGTGTTTTTAGATCTTTTAGCATGTCTCACTTTTTCAGACAGGTTATATTTACATGACTTCTTGATTCAACAGGTCTGGCACTCATCAAGCTTGTGTGCGGCAGGTGAAATTTAACTCGGCTTTCCCAAAATCACAGTTCATTTATGTTTTAGCAAGGGAGCATTTTTTTTTTCACATAGGGCCAGATGGACAGTTTTTTCCCTTAATTAACGAAACTATCATTTACAACTGCAATTTGCTTTTACTCGGGTTATCTTTTTGTTATAATAAAATTAGTTTGATGATCTGAATAATGTAAGTGTGAATAATATGCAAAAACTTAAAAATTCAGGGAAAATACTTTATGGCAATGTGCAGGCCTTTTCCAGGCCACCACGCATATAATAAATAATTCAGTTGTAAGAGGGTTCTGGCACTCCACTTTGACCTCAGGCCATCCTATTTAAACATCATTCTCCTTTCTTCTCTGAGCTTGCACTTATCCTAAAGCTCAGCTCAGTTTATTTTAAAATGATAAATTGTAATGACCACTAAGACACATACAGTATGTGACTGAGTGTATGAATACGGTATAGGACTAGGCCACTATTAAATAAACGCTTCGCATTCAATCTACAGTTTTAATGTTTTGAGATATCTTAAAGTGTCGAATTGTGGGAGTGGAAAAAATACAAAACACTCAAACAAATCATAGTTCGTAGTCATATATGGCACCATATTTATTCTATTCCAGTTTTATCTCTTACCAGTTGACTGTTCATGAAGGTGCTGTGAGTCACACAGTAAACACAAACAACTTGGAACCTGTTAAAAATAACGTCATGTAAATAAGGAAATGTTTTCTGGACAAATAGAAAGGTGTGTAGGTGTGAGTGTGTATGTGTAAACATAGTGGGAGTTGCTTCGATTTGAACAAAACAGTTGCCTTAGCAGTTTAACATAGAGTAGGCGATATGTGGGCCCTCAGCTGGCATTAAACACACACACACACACACACACACACACACACACACACATGCTCCATGCACGCATTATATCAGCTGTCAGCTTTGACTCAGGATCTCATACCCTTAAGCTGTGTGTGTGTGAGTGTGTGTGATACAGAGTGAAAAAAATGCCCAGGAGGAGGTACAAATCACTGAGCAAACATCTCTTCACCTCCTCCACTCCATCATGTCAGCTGTGCAGATGCTGCCAAGTGGCACAAATATGCAGGCAACACTGGAGAAAATTTTCTTTATCCCACAACTCATATCTCAGAGAAAACCTTTTTGCTTGTTGAAAGTAGACCCAAAATAGAGTATTATTTCTCTCTCTATCTCTCTCTCTCTCTCTCTCTCTCTCTCTCTCTATCTATCTATCTATCTATCTATATATCTATCTACAGTATCTATCTATCCTCAGTGATTTTCAGAATTGATCAGCTCACAACTGGGTAGGTTTTACAATTACTAGTGGAGCTGAAATCAAGTGTTCTAAAATACATACTAGTATAGAAACGTAACCAGTATAAGAGGGACGTTTAGGCTTTCTAGCACTACAAGTAGGTCATTCCATATAATTACACACTGAGAACAGGCATTTGTTTCTTGCACATTGTAGTGTTTGAAACAACAGTGATTTGAAAGTAACATGTAAAAGACTGGGCGCAGTCATTTCATATCATGCCAATAAGATATACTTTACTTTCTGAACCTGACACCTGAGCAATCGCAAACAGACAGTAGAAATTTTGATCAGTCATTCCAGGTTTTAGGAAGAAGCCAGAAGCCAGAAACACTCCACACAAACAGCAACTCTGGCTCAGACACAGGCCTGGGATGCTAGACTTTGTGAAATACCATTGAGTATCCCATGGTCTGTGACACAGGTAGCAACAAATAATCATCAGGCAATGTTGAAATGGGTCAGTGGGCTGCCAGATTTGAATTCTGGCTGAATCTGGCCCAAGCCTGAGTGTAAACAGCTTGCTAGTTGCAAAAACACAGGCCCAGCAAGCACTGCAGGAATCCCAGACAACCGTCCTGCATATTTTAGTGTTTTCCCCAAGAACTCCCATTTCGAAATAGCTGCTAATTAACTAACTAGTTTAATTAGGTGTGCTGGGTGCTGGAACAACAACAATAAATTTGCAGCGCAAGGGATTGTCCAGACCCAGAGTTGTAAACCACTACACATACAAAGCCTTTCTGAAAAATGTACATATCTTAAAATTCAGCCTCTATTTAGGTGATATATGTGGAAACTTTGCTAACAAGAAAATCCTTAACAAATAACCACAAAACAGCCGTTTTTTGTTGTATCAGACCATCAATTGTTAAACTGCAGAATTCTCTTTTCAATAGACCAAAAGTAATTGGTCAATTGCTCAGCTGCACACAATAGTTTTCAACATGCTCTCAAAGACCCGCCACTGCCATCAAAAAATCAGAACAACCCCACCAAAAAATGGCAAAAAACTTTTGCAAAAAGATTGGACTGATGAGCTCTGGACAATGTTCCTGCGTTGGACAGTGACGCAGGAGCCGCTGCCCACACGGACCCACTCTGCCACTCTACCCGCCACCATCGGTCGCCAGCATGACAGCTGGGCACTGCCACTAGACCAGCACGTTCACACACCTTCTGACTAGTGTACTTTCCCTGCTTTCTTACCGTCCTCCCTCCTTCTTTTCCTCCCAATTTTTCTAAATAAAATTGCCATTTTTCCTAAGACCTCGCCTTGTGTATGTGTTTGTGGTGCTGCCCATGTGTCAAACCCCGTTACACTAGCTAGAGGTGCACAGTGTAGCCAATGTAGTCATAATAATCACCTCTCAAATGAATAGTTGCAGTCCACTAAAGTTTGCTTGGTAGACCTAATTATACAGTACATGTTGCCATCTCTGCTCTGGGGCACTGCAATCAAAATTTCAATATATGATAATCTATATATAATCCAATTATTCTGTGGTCTCTGTACGATTGTTTTGTTTTGACTATCCCACACCATTGGCGCAGGAACACCTCAGACAACCACAGGAAATGGTACTCTATATGGCAGCAGATGGTTTCCCTGGTAAAGAAAAACTCATTCACAAAAGTTGGCCAGGTCAAGAACATCCTAGAGAGCATGTATACCTTTGGAACAACATCCTATTGAGACAATGAGACAAAGAACAACTTGTAGCAGAGTTACAGCCGGAAAAAGAAAGTAAAGGAACTGCTTATGATCTGTTGCACATCACCTCATCTTATGGCATGGTCATGTATGGCTGCTAACTGAGCGGGTTTCCTTGTATATAGTGACAATAGGACTTCTGACAAAAGTAAAATGATAAATTCTACAAAGTATAGGACCTAAAAAATACTTCAGAAGCAATCTAAGGAAATGTTCTGCAATGGCCAAATCAATCAGCTTAACTGAATCCAACTGAGCATCAGTGTGGGACCACATAAAGAGATGTAATTCCTAAACCCTTCACCCAACTTCAATGTATGGAATTTTTAAATCCCTCAAATTAAAGTCAGCACATTTCATCAGTTTGCATACATAAAATCACTCACATTAACAATATATTAGTCCTGGCAAGTGTTAATAGTCAGGATTTTTACATAATATTTTCTATGCTTTAAAATCAGGCTATTGCAGTTATGATGTCCTAATGGCATACGACTTTGTTTAAAATGCAGTGGTAGCATTAGATAGCTAGTTAGTTGCGTTCCAGGAATAGTGAGGACCAGTGAAGCCAGTTCATTGAAGATAACCTACATTTGTGAATCTGGTTACCCAGAAAGAAATGCTTCTGAACACAAGAGCCCCTAGGACATATATAGGGCTTGAATGGAATTTCCTTTACAAGTGGAGCATACCTCATTTGCTGTACCTAGTAGGTTGCCTGATTCCTAGGATGTTGAACTTTTCTCCAGGCATGGCAAAACAGTGGCACTTCTTTATACTGTATGCCATAGCCATCTCTCCAATATTCCCAATACTATTTTTCTAAATGGACCAAGCCACCTCCACACTCTACACTACCTTAAGCCATTGGCATGACCTTCAGGAGTGAAGTTCATATTTGCAACAGACACAGTATGACTTTTGAGTTTGTTGTACTGTTTAATCATTGACCATGTTTTCCATTGCATTGCAGTTACATGCGCATGTGCCTGCATGCACACACAGAGAGAGAGAGAGAGAGAGAGAGAGCTAAACAAGGTTACAGAAAAACATAAAAATATTATAGAGAAAGCATTAAAAAACGAATACAACAAGCTGCAGGGAAAGTCAAGCTCTGTATAACAAACAAGCCTGGTTTGTTAACAGCTGCTACCAAACTACAGTATAACTAAATTGTGCTCTAAATTGTGCAATTATTTTATTATAACTGCACAAATGCATACAATTATTTTAATATTTTGTACTCACGCTGTTCCTAAGAACATCTTAGTCACAGATAACCTAACCCCGAATTCACCTTCAGTGAGAGTTGCTACTGAATTACTCTTGTGCGAAACAGTCCTTCTCTATTTAGATCAAGTCATTTGACTGTATCAAGCATGAATTTGCATTGGTGCCACTTTTTATTGCTGTATGTATGCACAGTTCAGTATGACAACACAAAATGCCAACCAAAACGACACAACACTGTTGTTTCTGCACAAGCCCGTTCCGCACAAACCTGACACAGGAATTTAACAAGCTGCCCAAAGTGCGGTAAAGTAAATGCAATTTCACTACATTAAAATTAAATTCCACTAAATTCAAGTTGTTTAGCCTTAATGTTCAAGCCAGTCTTACCTTGAGTTATTTTAATATTGGTTTTTCAGTTAATGCTGTTACGCGTAGATGTTCTCCTTCCCTGAGCTTTCTCATTACTGTTCTTCTTACCTTGTGTTCAGTCAAAACATATTGCATTCCTCTGTCATGTTTTTGTTATATAAGTGTGTTTACTGGGAACATGTGACATTTCCACTGCGTCATTGCTCAACAGAGGGTCAATTTATCTGGAGCAGAGCCAAAATTTGATCTTTCCATTACATTTTTTGTGCTCTGGGCCAGTTAAACATTCATTGTGTATAATACAGAGAATTCAGAAAGTTCAATGCCCAATTGGCCCTTAATCAGCACATAATAACAAAGCAAAAACATAAAGAAATTGATATAGAATAGAATATTTTTCAACTTTAATAAACATCAAAAAACTGAAATATCTAATTTAAAGCCTAATAAATTTTTAAGGAAACATTATAGTCCTAATTAAACTTTATTCAGTACTTTATAGCAATTGTAGCTCTTCTCCTTCCTGGATACAGTGAGCTGATGAGAAAGCTATATACCTAGTTTAGGTCCCATATTTTTGTTTTTTAAACAAGTTAACATCAATTTTATACCTCAACCTCCTGTTATTTCACTCATAGTGTATATAAATAGGATAATGCTGAGCCACGCTTCCTCACAAAACACCCGGCATGAGCAACGAGCGGGGGTAAAGATAAAACACAGGGAATGATTTTTGGGATTGATCATGTTTTTTTTTTTGTTTTGTTTTTTGGTACATGCACAGTGGAGATCTATATGAACATCTAAAAACTAGAAAGCGATTTTTGCGTAAAAGGTCCCCTTTAATGTCAGACAACTTCTTATAGCCTTATGTAATATACTGTATTAGCTGTTTTGTCTTTATTGTATGAGCATTACTTTTCTGTTATTGTTTCACACAACCATTCCACAAATATAAAATAAATTGCATTTGATTATGAATCATGAGTAAGAGAATCCAGAAGCTGCTCTCGGAATACAAGACTGGAAGATGTTATAAAGACAAAGAACTTGTAAGTTATTTAAAACAGTTTCAATCACATTTTAACATGCACTCTTTGACTGTGCTTGTGAAGCAATATCTGTGAACACACTAAATGTGTGTATTAATTTCAAGGATTTGATATCTTTTGTTTTTAACTCTAGCTGCAATCTGTAGTCTAACTTCAATTCACCTCGGGAGACACATAGTACACATGAGACACAACAAAGTAATGGATAAGTTAAAAGTTCAGTTTTGACAGCACATTGATTTCAGTATTACACAACCGCCAGCTAATCTTTCATAGGAACATAGTCATCACTATGCTGTCAGAGACAGTCATAAGTCGCACATTAATGACACACTGTGAGCCAAACGTTCCTAGTAAGTAGTTGGTGCTGGCTTTATCCTGCTCAGGGCTGTGGTGGATTCAGAGCCCATCCTGGGAACACTGCGTATGAGGTGGGAGTACACCTTGGATGAAATACAAGGTAATCTGTGTATGGTGACCTGAAATACAGATCACCATACACAGACACATTTATAAAAACATACACTTCTAGTGGCAAGTTACAGAAACCATTCCACCTAATACCATACAGTATTTTTGGACTTGGAGAAAACATGCAAAATCTGTCAGGGACATTAACCTAAGGTTAGGACTGAACTAGTGACCCACAAACCAGTGACATGGCATTGCTGCCTACAATACTGTAATCCCATTTTTATTTAACCAATTTCTAAACCAGCATGCTCTTGAAATTGTAATGTTGCTCATAGTATTATTAATGTCCTCTTTTTATCTGTATGTGAATGGATTTATCAGCAAATCATTTATACAACCATTTACCTAAGCATTTATGCAAATCTCATAAATTTGAAGAAAAGAAAAAAAACATTAAATCCTTCTCTATATTATGTGTAGCATTATGCATTTAAGACTAACTAACATAAACCTTGACTGCCATTAAATCCTATGATTTGCATGAATTACTGAATTACATGAAGATTATATATAGAATGCTGTCAGCTTTTAATAGACTCCCAAAGTTAACAAAACTCAAATAAAAATACTAAAGAATAAACCTTCCTGTAAGACAGGAGATGGGCTGGTGTGTCACGTCTAGCCATTAGCTGTAAAGAAATGCCTTAGCTGACAAAGGATTTAGAGCTTGCTGGTGATTAAGAGTAGTGAATTAAAATTCAATCAAAAAACTATTTCAGTTAAATGTAAATTTCTGTGGGCGGCACCTCCAGGGTCCGGGTTTGATTCCCGCCTCGGGGTCTGTGTGCATTGTTTGCATGTTCCCCCTGTGCTTGGTGGTTTTCCTCCAGGTGCTCCGGTTTCCTCGCATACAAGGACATGCAGATTAGGCTAACTGGGGTTCCCTAATTGCCTGTAGTGTGTAAAGGTGCGTGTAAGTGTGTGTACTGTATGTGTGTGCCCTACAATGGATTGGCACCCTGTCCATGGTGTACCCCGCCTTATGCACTAAGTGTCCTGGGATAGGAGCCAGGCTTCCTGTGACCCTGTATACAGGATAAAGCGGTATATATACAATGAGTATATTTCTGTAAATTTTGTGTTTATGACCAGCCATACAAATCCATATTTAGTTTCCAAAGCTTAAAATTAATATTTGGCCCTATTTTACACCTTGGCTTCAAAATGTGCCCTCTTTATACAATATTCCATCTGACTTCACTCCCTAATAGCAGCAAGAGATGCTGTGCTCCAATTTTCCTTGAGTTCCATTTATAATTGAGGAGTAAAATAGGGCCGACTACCATTGGGGAATTAATTATTTTTGACACTCCATTCTGTTTCCTTTACAAATGAAGAGTAATTCTGAAATACTTAAATTGCTCTATTTTATTCTAAAACTCTCTGACCTTTATTAAATGATATATACATTTTTACAAATGAATCAATTCTTCACTTATAATTAGGGTTTTAGTGGCATGGCCAGTTCAAACACCATTTTCTTACTCTAAGACAGTGAAATGGAGAAGCACTGAGAAAAGTGGGTCATCAGGCTCAATACATTTAAAGTCTACGCGGTAGATTTCTGCCTAACAAATGAACCACTAGAAGTTATTTCGACCACACAAAGCTGTCGTGGAGTAAAATGAAATGCTTCTAATGAGTAGGTACAGTACAGCAACGCCTTTAACTTCCTTTCACTGACTGTATGTGGGTAGAAACTTAAGCAGGCGGTTTTATAGCTGATGGAAATGTGGATGCAAATGAAATGGGACACACTGCCTACATTTATCTACAAAACTCATTGGAAATACATTAAACCATTAAAAAAAATATATATATATATTCTACTTCTTTTCAAACTATTTGATGTAAGTCTTAGCAGTCTCAAAACTAGCTTTGTCTGTGAATCGAGATGCAGATCATGCATTTTCTCATGTTTGATTTTCCTTCAGTTTTACTCTGCTAACTGCTAACATAGCTCCTCTACAGTAGAATAACTATTAGCAGTTAGCTGCCACCCACTAGCCTAGCATTAGTTACTGTAGCTCTTAAAAATGGTGCCCAGAGAATGGCAGACCTGGGCTGAGCTGAGCATTGATATGAGAAAGTGTCTCTTTGTATATGAGATCACAAAAGGGGAAATCCTATTTAATTGTTTAAACCTTGGCAAATACAAAAATGGCAAACAGACAAACAGCAGGGATTTTTTTTTCTTCTTCTATTTTTGTGAGAAGACTGGAGATGACTGGAGACTGATCTGAATGTCTAAAAATGAATAGACATATTCATATTGCATATTGCATTATTATTGCATATTGCATTATTTGCATATTGCATATTGCATATTGCATTAAATTGAGTACAATTTGCACAATATGAACCCTTACAGTAATACAATAATATGAAAGAAGCAGTTCCCCTTTCAACGGCAACCAAACCTAGTTCCCCTATTTTGTTAAACTGATGTACTGTATCCGTGTGTTGTCTTTTAAATAAAAGAGGCAGAGATAAGCATCTCTGTTCCAACTGGAGGTGAAGGTAATTTCAGGACTAGAAGCAGAACCCAGAGGCAAGAAACTACTCAGATCAATTGCCACCTGTTCAATATATTTCATTTTATAATTGTTTTTATTCCTTTGTCACTTACTGTATAAAAACAACAACTTAAAGCACTCACCCACTCTCCAGGCCTGTGGATTGTGGGAGGAAACTGAAGTACTGTACCCGAAGGAAACCCACCAAGCAGTGGGGGAGAACATGTAAACTCCATGCACACAGACAAAAGGCGGGACTCAAACCCTTGACCCTGGAGGTATAAGGGCCACAGTGCTAACCACTGCACCACTGACATCTCAAAGCATCGTCAAAAACAAAAGTGGCACATTTTACAGGAATAAAAGATGCATTTAATGGACTTGATGTGGCCTGAAAGGCTAGTTAAAACAGAAGTGCATGTGATTGGAAAACTCATCTGGGGTGAAATGCTCTTTAGAAAGGCCATTTCTCAGACATCTTCTCACAAATCTTCCAATGGCAGCTTCCTGTATGTTAAAGCACTATGTCAATCACAATCAAAAGTCATCTCAGACTTGTTTCATGAACTTGACAATGCAATTGTCTGTTCTTCAGTGGCCTTCCCAGTCACCAGATCAGAATCCACCTTTTGGATGTGGGAGCTTCAAAACTAATGCTCAAATCTAATGTCTAATTGCATGATGCAGTCGTGTCTACATGGATCAGCATTGTTTCTAAAAGCTTGTTCAAGACATGAAGACCTGAGGGTGTTTTGAGAGGAAATGTAACCCTATCCAGTGTTATAGCTTTATAGTGGTTCTAATAAAGTGGTCAGTGAGTGTACATTTTCTTATTCACATTACTTTGTCTAAACCGTTTTAAACGTCACAAAGTTCACCTTTAATTGTTCATTATACAAATATACATATTCAGCAGTACATGAAGCACTCTAACTAATTTGCTCCTTTCTATTTTGGTGGGTTGCAGTGCCTTCAGTCTGGTTCTATTCCCTGTAGGGTGACTTACAGGCCACTGCTGGAAAAATGGTAGCAATTAATCCAGTACAGTAAATTGGTTTTTTGCTTCCTAAACGAGGACAGTTATATTATAAAATTAGATTAAGCAATTTGGCACATGCAGTACACAGCAAAATCCCAATTGTTGAATTAACACTCTACAGTGTTTACAGTATATACAGTAGGTCCAGTTAGACTCATCACTAAACCAAAACTGTGGATTTTCTTGGAGTAGTTGTGTGTTCAAAAATGTGTGTGTTTTTAAATGCTTTAAGTTGCCCTTGGGTGACAGAATGAGCATTCCAGCCAAAACATGGAAAGCTGCTGTAGCTCCGTTATTGATTAGTGGTGCGGCTGGTTGTTAAAGTGTGTTTTGTGAAACAGTGTGTGTGAGAACACTCAATAGAAATACCTCCAGCTTTCTGCCTAAAATATCTTGTCTAATTTAATTGTGGATGCTGAATTGTTTACCGTTTTATTAATAATTCAGGTAGATGCACATGAATGTTTCTTTTATTTATTATTGAATCTACACAGTGCATTACATGGCCAGTTATGCATTTGGGTCAGGGATTTGCATAAATAATAAAATAGAATGCATCAATAAAATGCTTAGAGATGTGTAAATTGAAATTTTTAATGTCGGCTCAAGTGTGTGTATAATACTATCTTGTGTAAAAACTTACCAGCGCCTCTTAAAGTTAATCTACGTACATTTCATTGGCTATTAAAGTGCCAATGAATGAAATCACACATACAGCAGTACATAGATTAGAGGTCTGTTCTCAGTCTTCAAAAATTTTATCCATGCCAAGCCACAGTCCATATACAGTATGGACACTTTTCCATCAAACCCTTACAAATGTAGGACTTCCCTAAACTGTTCGCACAAAATTGTCTTTGTATACCTTATCATCGTCAGGTATTCTTACCAAACACTTACTAATGTTCTTATGACTAAATAAGTACAAATACCCACAGCCGCACCCTAAAATCTAATGAAGGGTCTTATAACCACAATTTAAAAATCTTTCCTTTCACTGTGCTTTCTTTACACTGCCGTGCTGTTTTCTTTTTCTCCACTGTAGTCTACATACAGTATGTCCACAAACACAGGAAATACTTTTTTTTTAAATAATGTTTTTAAGATGTGTGTATTGGAAGGACTGTTCTCCCCTATGACTGATTAGCTTTGGTCTGGAGACCATGCACAAGATGGACCATATGTTGAGACTGGCCATGTTTTCTATTCTTGTTCTCATATGCAGTAAATTATAATAGCTAATTCCCATCTGTGTATTTTGATGAAAATGGCATGAAATTATGTCTAAATTTCAAGGAAATTAAATGAAATGAACAACAACCCTTATATATATTTGATCCCTTCTTGTGATCTTTTCTGCTTGTGTATAAATGAATAGCCTCAAAATCAGAATAGCCTAAACAGAAAAAAATGTTGTGGTCATAGTGATAAGTGCATACAGTATGTATAACATATGCATAAAAAAAGGCAAAACTATTTAAACTTTGGAGGAATAGTATCATGGATGTGGGACAAAGATCAATTGAAATAGCTACATCAATTGAAACAGTTACACCTATTCAGAAAAAAACAAAACACTGCACATGTTCATACATCCTGGTGGAAACATTTATTTGTAAAAAATATCTGGATGTTTTAATAGAGGCAAATGTCTCAGTGCAAGCCTGCAACATATTCCTGGTAACTTTTGTCTGCTTTGACCCTAACAACCTTGCTGCCTTGCTGTGCCATGAATTTTAATACATCACAGATAGCATAGATTTGCATATTATTAATATCATAGTTCACTCTGGGCATTATACCTCAGCTCTCCATCTGTCTTTTTGTATAATATAGCATGCATTCTTTCTCAAAAGCAGAAAAAAGATCCAACTATTCATGGCTTTTTTCCCCCCTCTGGAAAAAGAAAAACAAGAAAATGTTAAAGGAAAACAAGCAGGCTATAATTAAATGAGCCGTTCTTTATTAAGGGGTGTCATAACTAATCCTCATCCATTGTCACTTCAACAAACTTGCACATAATGTGAATTGCTGTAGCTGTGATCAGAGTGGTGTTTGAGAGATGTACTGTAAGAGGGAAATGATCACATGATTCCTGGTTGAATTTAATAAGGTGCAAATAATTCAAAGGTGAGTGAATAATTTAGAATCCGTAGCAACATACTCAGCATTTCCATTTGAATTGCATTAAGTAAGGGCAGACATGGTTTCCTTCCTGGTTTTATATTTATTTGTTTATTTATAATATTTTACATGTTTTATACATTTTTACCTCATTTTATTTTACATGTTATATTTCAAAGTTTTGCATAATAATTGTGGTCTGTAAAGGTTAAAATGATGCAAAGCATCATAGCCCATGCTAAAGACAAAAATAATTATTTTTGTTGAAAAAAAAAAAGGATATAAAAGAGAAAAAGGAACACCAGTGCAGAAGAACAACATCTGGAATTGTGTTTTTAGAGTGAAAAGTGAAAGAATCAACAATCTTATCCATTTTATGGATGGATAAAGCTATCTGTCTAGATTGCAGAATATTTATGACTAAATTAAATATTCTTTGATAGGATTTACAGTCTGGGCATGTCTAGTTAAATTATTCTGTTACTGAATGGCAAGATAAATAAATAGATATGTATAAATTGAGCCGCATATGTGTGAAGACAAAATGTGGTTGTGAATGTGTCTATTTACAGTATGCATTGGAAATCATTTATATTTTCATGCTTATATGGAAGCATTCCCACTGTGTTTCATTTCTATCCATGTAACCTAAAGCTTGCATCAGCCTCAGAAGATGCAAGGTTGCCGTAGTAACATAAAAATCACATTTTACGCCCCTTTCTCAAACCCCCCCTGTATAATGGTACTTCAGTAGTGCTCAAGCTGTCTGAAGGCAGAGAGATACTCAAGGGACTGTGGTTGTACACACACACACACACACACACACACACACACACACACACACACACACACACACACACACACACACACACAC
>JAQQZT010000008.1:14557673-14568255 GCA_030068275.1 Clarias platycephalus
CACACACACACACACACACACACACACACACACACACACACACACACACACACACACACACACACACACAGCTATATAGAGTCTTAAGGTCACAAGGGTTGTTATTACACAGTAATTTCTACAGTGCCCCTTACTGGACTGTTATCAGTCTTCAGGATTTGCTTGCAATTTTTAAGGTTAAACCCTTTTCTGGATTAGTCATTTAATCCAATTTGTTGTTTTAAAATCTTAAATTATAGACCTTTTGTAGTGTTTTTGAACAGTCATGAACAAAATATCTCTTAAGCAGGTCAAGTGGCCTAGACAGGCAGATTTCAGGCATTGATGGTCATTTAGCCTCCCACTGGATGCTGTAAATGATAATGCACAGACACAACATTATATCCATAAGAGCATTACTCATAACAGAACCTCTGATATTATTCTCATTTGAACTTTACTACTTAGAGAAAGAATAAAAATATACCAACCAGGTCTACAAAGCATTGCGGACCTATTGATCTTTTAAATATGCGATAAACAACCAATAAAAACAGGTATAATGATAATAATAACATTATTAATAATAATAATAATAATAATAATAATAATAATAATAATAATAATAATAATAATAATAATATAAGTCTCATATCTGAACACGGGTACAATTAAAACCTATGCCTATGACCTATTGGTCAATTATACAAAGTCAATTTTTTTTTTTATCTAACTTTATTGAAAATTTTCACAAAATGTTTTACTATCTCACACTTACCAGTGCTATTCAAATTTGCAGTTTAAATTGGTCAAACCACAGAACATACTGTACATGAGAAAACATGCAAGTTTAGAATACAGGATCAGATATACATCTGTACTGTACATATACACATAGGTTTATAAATATAAGTATATTGTGCTATATTTTCAGGATTTCATGGATGCTTTCTAAGTGTTCTTCTGTCTGTTCTTTGTTTTTAGTTTCATTTAGATTCATCAGAAATTTGGCATTGGTGAACGACCATCACAAATCTTGTTTTTCAGATCCTCTAATTTCCACACATATAATGAGCCAGTAGAACTACTTGAATTTTTTTTTTTTTTTGGCAGGTCAGTCTTTAAAAATTCTGTATATGATCACTTTTCGTTTAAATTAATTTAATCAAACACTGCAATGAAAGTACTTTCTCTTGTTTCTCTCACAAATATTTAGTATTACTGGGCTTTTACCATTTTCCCCTTTTGGATTTTACCTGTTACTTCCTATAAAAAAACAAACCTATTTTCCTGGAAACATATCTCCACTTTACAGAATCTGGCTTTTCAGTTGTCCAATGGTCAGACTGAATGCTTGTAAGCACTACTAGCGCAGGAGGTGGGAATCATCATAGCACAAAAGGTGTGAATTTGTCAGAATATGAGTGATGATGGATTTCTTGTTACTCTTCTTTCCCCGAGCTCATCAATTTGTTGACAAGAAATCCTGGCATACATGGAAATATATTTATATACAGTGTGTGATTGAAGTAAAGCTTACTCTACATATTCCTGACATATGGCATTATTAAAATGTACACTGCTCCATTATAGTTCGTTATATACTTATACAAATTAATATATTCAACTATATAATGTATCTTAAATTTTTTTGTCAAATGTGGGTATGAGGGGATATATTCTCAGTGGACACTTTGTCAGGAACATGATACCAATACTGGATACTGGGTAGGGCCTCTCTTTGCTCTCAGAACTGCTTTAATTCTTCATGGCATTGATGGCACAACATTTTGGAAACACTCCTTTGAGATTCTGGTCCAAGATGACACAAATGTATCCAGCAATTCCTGTTGATTTTTCAGCTGTATGTACTGTACATGCTACTAATATCCCACTTTTTACCACATCCCCAAGGTGTTTTGTTGGATTTAGATTTCGTTTTTGTGGAAAGCCACTGAGTCATGTTGCACTTTAATGTATATTGGACAGGGGTAGCTCATTGGTTAAGGTATTGACTTCCTGATTGGAAGGTCCCAGACTCAAACCCCAGCACCACCTACTTGAGCATGGTGCTTAACTCTCAACCACTTATGGATAAGGGTAACTGCCAAATGTGGTAAATGAACACAATTAGATGAATTTAACAGCAACAAGCTATTGTATGCACATGGCCCTCAATATGACTCAAATAAGCAAATATTCAAGCAATGGTTAAATTACAATAATGCGCCCAAGAACACATTCCCCACATCGTTACACCACCTCCACCAGCCTGGATTGTTCTCCTGGAAGTTCATGCTGTTGGCACCAAATTCTGATCTGTCTGCCTTGGGGAAAAAAACTCAATTCATCCAACCAGGCTATGTTTTTCCAGTTTTTAGGAGTCAATTTTTGCTGAGTACGTGCCCACTGTAGGCTCAGCTTTGTGTCCTTAGCGGACAGAAGTGGAATCCGACATGGTCTTCTGCTTTTTTATCTACAGTTTTGATGTGACAACGCATTTGAAGATTCTTTTCTGCTCACCATACAGAGTAATTATCTAAGTTGCTGTGGACCTTCTGTCAGATTGAACCAGTCTGGCAATTCTCCATTTGCCTCCCTCATCAACAAGATGTTTGCATTCACACTCTTTTTTCTTTATGGCACAATTTTAAGCAAACTTTAAAAACGGTTGACTGTTGCATATCTTTGAGGAGATCAGTAGATATAGAATACTCAAAGCAGCCAGTCTGGCACCAGCGCTAATGCCGCTGTCAAAATTACTGAGCTCTTATTTTGGTCCTCGTGTATATGGTTGATGTGAATGTTATCCCAATCAAAGCTACCGGTCCGTATCAGCATACCTGTAATTGTACGAGTTGTGCTGCTGCCACAAGATTAGCTGATTAGATAATTGTATGAATCAGTGTACAGGTGTTCTAGTAAAGTGCTTAGTGAGTGTATCTACATCTCATCAGCATAGGACACATGGACTGTGTATTGCACTGATGGGACAGTAAAAACGTTAAATGTGCTCATGCATGTTTTGCAGCTTCCCATACACTGACCTGTACAATTTCCCCCTCTCTCTCTCATACAAAAAACACAGATGGGATAAAAGCTGACCAGAAGCTGATCAATACTGATGAACCCACTTTCACTACCCTGAATGCAGTCCTACCTGTATCTCCAGAGAACATGGATGAAGGGAGGGGTGGAGGGAGAGGGGGCTGTGCTAGCTTCAAACACAAATGAGATCCTCCCATGCCCTGCCCTCAGCTTCTCACCCGCTCTCACTTTTACACACACATGCACTAACACACACGTTCCCCACCTCCCTGCAGCTGTGTTCTAGAGTTGCAGCAGAGCTCTTGAGTTCGCAGTTCATCTGTCGTTGTCTGGACAGCCTCATTAAGGGAAGGACAAACGTGCATGCCACATATGAGTGTGTATGTTGCTACTGAGCCGGAGAAGAGTGATTGTGCTTGAGCACCCATTATTCAGAGCCAGCCTGTGTGGGCAGGGCAGAGAAGGAGAGCAGCAAGGCAAAGGGAGAAAAAGAAGAAAAGAGCAAGAGACGAGCAAAGAGAGCGTGTGTACCGGAGCTGGAATCAGTCTTGAGACCCTCCTCCACCATGGCTGCTGCATAGGAATCCATCAACAAGGCAGCCGTGTGCATGAGGTGAGGGGGGCTGTCTGTGTGTGCATGTGTGTGTGTTTGTCTGTATGTGCATCTAATGCATTGTTTCTATCCTGAAGCAGTTTGCCTACTATTGATTCTTCTGTGCATGACTATAATATGTGTGCATAACCTACAGTGTTTCAGTGAAATAGAGACAGACAGGATAGGAGTGGGGAGACAGAAAGATGGAGAGACAGGACACAGTATTCCCCATATGTCAGTTCTAATTACCCTGCTAGGCAAAATTGTAATGCACCCTTTTTCCTCTCATGCTTTTTCTCTCTCTTTGCCTTTCTTTCCAGATAACTATTAATAGATAGAAATACCAATTTAGGTTAAAAAAAAAAAACAATTTAGGTTTTAACTGTGTGTGTATGTGTGTTGCTAGGGATTGCCTGATAAATGTAAATTTACAACATTATGACAGACACAGAGTTCGCCAATCAAATGCTGAAATAATAGTACAACAGACAACACATCGTCCAATCCTGAGACTGCAGCCAAGGAAATTACAAGCTCCATCTGGCACCCTGAACATTTTATTTGAAAGAGAGAGGGAGATAGAAAATGATGAAAAAAGAAGAGTTGAGCACGGCAAAGGAGGATAAAAGGGACTACATAATAAAGAAGCCGTTCTACTTGCACGTCTGTATTAGTTTCATGATATGCAGCTATAATTATGATAGCATAGTGGTAGAGGATCTTTTTTAATATATTCTAAATATAATTTTGGCTTTTTTTTTTCTTCTTTTTTTTACCCATTACCAGATACATATCTTTTTTTTTTTAAAGCATGCTTTCTCTTCCTCTTCATCTTTTTCTTCTTTTCCATTCATTATTGGCAGTGATGTTAATGTGATGTTGATGTGGTTGGTTAATGTGACTTCATATTGTCTGTGTGTGTTGAGATCCTAATTGATGGAATGATCAATTAGATTAGTGGCACCTCTACTCTGACTAAAACTTAATAAAAATCAAATACAGCCGATTACACATAAAGAGAGAGAGAGAGAGAGTATACAGTATTATGGTTACTTTATTATGGTATTTCCTTCCTTTCAGTTTTAGAGGCTTATCTTTATAACAGCCTTCATCCAGAATGAGGGAAACTGGTTTTGATGAAAACTGATTTAAAGATGAATTGCTCTTGCTTTGGTTTATTGTCAGCCCTCCAGCTACTCTGAGGAACTCGAGCTCTTCATCAGATTTCATTGATTTGTCCACATTTACTGTATTTTCTACTTTCTCCACGCACACACATTTAGGAACTTCTGTGCATTTCGCTTCTCTCTTTGGCACAGGAACAGTTTCAGGAGCAATGTCTTAACCTGGAAATCTATCTGGAAAGAGCCACAAATCTCTAATCCTTTCATCCACCTGAAAATATCCTTCTGTGCAATGAGCATCCTTGTGTTTGCTTTGTATTTTGTCACCTGAACACTTTGAGTATGGGTTTATTCTTACCTCACCTCTTATAGAGAAGCATGTACAGAAAGATGCTCCATCCTTTTTTATTATTATTATTATTATTATTATTCATTGTAACCATGTCAATCCTTGAACCCTTTATTAAACTTGAAGTATGGATAGATTATGTGAATGAATAATTCATAGTGTCCAAGGTCTTTAAACTAATTTGAGTTCTAGTCTACAAATAAAGGGAAAATTCACCCGTCAACATTCTTGCACTTGAAATAGCCATTCAGCACTTAAGTTTGTAATTTATCCAGTAGCATGTTGTGACCTTGCTTTTTGGTTTAGTAGGATAACATTAATAACAACCTCTTTTTTAAAGGTCCTAAAGCTACTGTATGATGACTGACTTATAATTTAAAAGTATTTTAAAAATGCATTTTTAGAATTACCCAATTATTGGCACGTGAAAGTCATTGTCATGGGAGCACCATCTACAGTAGGTGCTGGAGTATAGCTCCTATCAGCCACCTTGAGTTACATGTCTGTATCACGCCCACCTGGTTTGTGTTTGGAGGGATTAATCCTGAACAACTTATGAGCAAGGCACAAACAACTTTGTGGGGATTTTCAGTCAGAGGATATAGTCAGTGTGTTTCCCTGAACACCAATGGGGCATGACAGACTTGCTGCACAGGTCAATGGGACGGCTTTCTTGCCAAGCCTGGACCAGAGTTTCTGACTCTTAGAAAGTGGACTTTAGCCCCCCACTCTGCCCCTCTAAGGATGCTTGTGACACATCCATGGGCATTACCCATCCTCCTTGCCTTGCCTCTGATCCTGATGTATCACCCATAACCACTGAGGATGTCACCATGTCTCCCTGCCTAGCATCTGACTTTGCTATATTTCCTGATGCTGATAAGAATGTCACTCTTTCTGCCCAGCAGAGGACATCATTCCACCTCCCATTGCACCTCTTCCAGGGGCAACAAAGAACTTCACTTCCCCCACTTTCTTCATGAGGAATGTCACTTCCCCTCAGGGATAACATTTTTCAATGACTGTCCAAGACCCACTTTGGACTTTTGCACAGTAGAGGGGACAATGTCGTAAAGGCCCTAGACTACATTGTCCATCAATCTTTGCAAGTTACACATTTTTTTTTATCATACTGTATGGACCTGGTTTGTGTTTGTTTCAAAATTTCAAGGTTTTCAGTATGTGTGGACCCTTGCATCTGTTGTGTTTTTGTCTTTGATGCTTAACACTTGTTCACTGTTCATGTTCACAGTTCCTGCTATGATAGTTTTTTTGGTTTGGTTGTTTCATTATGCCTATTAAAGAAGAGTCTGCACCTGCATCCTCTGTGCAGTCAATTCCTGATAGTCGTCATCCATCATACAGCTTAATAGCTTGTTTGGAACAGTTTTAGACGTATCCAAGTTTGATTCAGCAGGTGTGTTTGCCAAAGAGCTAATATCATTAACAACAGTTGCCAGGTTTCAGCAAAATGTCCAGCCCAACAACTACACAAAATATATTGGATAATGGGCATCTTCCTTTCTCACTCCTTTCATAGGGAAAAATGTCACTGTCCCATTTCTGATATACGAATATTGGCCACTCCAGAATGTCCCCTTTTCCTCTCCCATTCTGTACATCAGAAACACGCTGTATGCACTTACTCTTTGCTTTGTAGCTGTAGCTGTTGTTCATGTAAATATATTAGCTATAATTGGATTATTTACTTTAAAACCTCATTGTGCACTTCATTAGATACACCTTGCTAGTATTGGGCTGTCTTCAGAACAGCCTTAATTCTTCATGGCACAGATTCAACGATGTGCTGGAAACATTCCTTAGAGATTTTGGTCGATATTGATATAATAGCATCACACAGCTGCTGCAGATTTGTCAGCTTTACATCTATAATGAGAATATCCTGTTCCACCACATCCCATACATGCTCTATTGGATTGAGATCTGGTGACTGTGGAGGCCATGTGAGTACAGTGAACTTGTCATTTGAGATGATTTTAGCTTTGTGACATAATATATTATCCTGTGGCCACAAAGGGATGGCTATGGTCAGCAACAGTACTCACTTAGATTGTAGTATTTAAATGATGGTCAGATAGTACTAAGGGGCCCAAAAAGTGCGCCAAGGTAATATACCCCACACCATTACACCAGCAGCAGCCTGAACCGTTGATAGAAGGCAGGATGGATCTGTGCTTTTATGTTGTTTCACGCAAAATTCTGCCCCTACTATCCAAATGTCACAGCAGAAATCGAGACTCATCAGACCAGGCAGCATTTTTCCAATCTTTTCTTGTTCAATTTTGCTGAGCTCGCGTGAAGTGTAGGCTTGAAGTGTTTCCTGTTGTTACAGTACAGTAGGTGACAGGAGATACTCAGACCAACACGTCTGGAACAAACAATCATGCCACATTCAAAGTCACTTTTCTTTCGCATTTCAGCAGATCATTTTGGCCATGACTAATGTACTGATTTGCTGCCATGTGATTGGCTAATTACTGTAGATATTTGCGGTAATAAGCCGTTGTTCAGGTGTTCCTAATAAAGTGGCCGGTGAGGGTTTGTTTATTAGTAACATTCTTGTCTGTTAAATTCTTTACTCACTCACTCACTCACTCACTCACTCACTCATCGTCTATGCCACTTTATCCTATACTCAGGGTCACGGACGGCCTGGAGCCTATCCCAGGAGTCTTGGGGCACAAGGCGTGGTACACCACACTCATTCATACACTATGGGCAATTTGTAAAGGCTAATTAGCCTAATCTGCATGTTCTTGGACTGTGGGAGGAAACCCACCAAACATGCGCAGAACATGCAAACTCCATGCACACAGAGGCGGGAATGAAAGTTCATTAAAAAGTTGTATTTTCCAATTCAATTACTTAGTTGCTAGCTTAAATAGTGTTAAATTTTAACAATTGTTTATTTACATTCTTTGAATGGAAATAAAACAGCTGCCTTAATCTATCAAAACCTTTTAAATACCTAAGAAAAAAAAACATTTGAATTTTTCCTATCCCCATGAATGACATGAGGCAAGTTTCGGTGATTTCATTCTACAGTTTCATCAGGCACTTAATTCAAATCAATAACTGTCTCGCTAGAGATTTCTCATGTTATAAATTTTGTATGAGATATTCCAGGACATTTGACACATGAGAAGCAATGATGCTTTATAGGTCATGCAAAGTTTATATAGTATGCATTTATTATGTGTTGTGTTGGTGTCAGGCTAACACCACTTTCCCATCTCTTAGGTGTGAGACGTAGGAGACAAAGCAGAATCGGTACAGAGAAAGAGTAAAAGCTATACAATATGGCAGCTGAGGAAAAGCCTGGTGTTAAGAGCAGTACCTCCATCGTGCCATGCTTCCTGTTTGTGGAGGTGAGTCAACAACTATGAACCTGGAGATCATTTTTTACACGTCTGTGTTTACTGTTTGTTGTGAAACAAAAGACGGAATCATGTGCGGACATATACTTAAAAGGAACTGTTTGTTCGAGCTGATTTCTTAGAATCATTAAAGAAGTATGATTTGCTCATGGTTTGATGGGACAAGAAGATTATCAAATTATCTTTCTAGACTCCAGTAAATAATTTTCCTCCATTGCATTGCATTGCAAGTCTTATTCAATTATTTTGGTCATTTGATTATTAACGATCAGACTTCATGCCTCCTTATGCCCATTGTCTCTTTTTAATAACTTTGTTTAAGAATTCCCAGGTGTTCCTTACTATAAACCAAAATTTGATTACATTTCACATCTTCAATTTTGAATGAAGAAGTAAAATGATACTGTAGGTATCAATTCACTTGTTAATATTCTGAAAAACTAATGTGATCCGGAAGCTGTGAAGGTAAATCTGAGGGTGATCAGAAAATCAATAATTTAATTCAAATTAAATTTTATCTCCGTATTGCTTAGTAATCTTCAAATCGTCTACAGTTTGTTTGTGGCTACTGTGATAACCTAGTGCTGTGAAGTACTGCAAAGAGAACAATTAATGGGGCTACTCTATAATTACCCACTAAACACAAAGTGTTCATTTAACACAGGTTGTTTTTTAGCCTGATTGAATGTTCCTAGATTTACACTATTTACTCACTAGAGCTATTCATGCACCGTAATTACCAGTTATTTGTGTACAGCAGTGTGTCCTGTCTTGATTTAAAAAATGAACCATTTATGCATTCCCAGAAGTACAGAAGGTGGGCAGGGCAGTAAGTATGTAGTGTGACTGTGTGAAGAGAGCTGTGCTGGTGTGTCATATCTCCTCTGCCTCCTCTTTCATTCTATGTTTGGAGGATCAAGTTGGTGCACAGTTGTTAAACTATTAATGGGTTTCACATTATATTTTAGTTGCGATCAAATGTGTTTGTATGCTCAAATCAATATTAATCAATAGATATGATAGCAATTGTTAATATGATTTGTAGAAATGCTAATAGAAATATAAATTCTTTGGCATATATGGTTCAGATTATTTACTGTAGATCTAAATTGTACTAATGTTTAGTATTTGGAGTGATGTTAAATAAATTTGGTGGGTATTTCTAAACTTTTCGACAATCAAGCATGTTCATTTGTCAGACAACATTATTTATGGTGATGTAATTGAGACATAATTTAAGCATAGGATAAGCAATGTAGGAATTGCTGTAGGGGAACAGTTTGCATGTTCTTCTTGCACTTGGTGGGTTCCTCCTGGTACACCTGGTACACTTGCAAATTGGCTCTTCTACTGTACATTGCAGGGCCAAAAAAGTCACACCATAGCTTTGGTTATGGAACGCAATGTGCTGGCCACTTCATCTATGAAAAAATTTCTCATGCTATCAGAACCACTTTTTCACAATTTAAGTGCTGTAATATGCCCATGACAATAAAGAATATACTGTAAAATGCATAGATGTGATAATCTGGCCATTAAATACAATCAGGTCATTAGCTGACTTCATTTTTTGCAACATAACATTGCTGAGCCTAGACCTTACCAACTAAAGTAACACTGCTTCCAGAGGCTTGTACAGTGGCCACTACGCATAATGGTTGCTTCCCTTCTTACCCTGAAACAACCATCACTCTGGAATAGGGTCAGTCTGGACTCATCAGACCACATTGCTGGTCCAATCTTTATGCTCCCCTAAACTGATGCCTTCCTCCTCAATTAATCTCACTAATAAGTAATTTTCTTTGGCCACAAAGGAGTTTAGTCCGAATCCTGTGAGATACTATTAAACAGCATTTTAGTGATCTCTGATGTTGTTGGTACTGTAGTTTTTCGGCTGCTCCCTGTCGAGAGGTTGCCACAGCGGATCACCTGATCCGCACACGACATGGCACAGGTTTTTACATCAGAAAACAACCATACAACCCTCCCATTTTATCCAGGCTTTGGACAGGCACAGGGGCGCTGTAAAGGGGGGGTAAACGATGACGATTCTCGGGGCCCATGACTGAGAGGGGGCCCAGAGAAGCCC
>JAQQZT010000008.1:14568355-14578681 GCA_030068275.1 Clarias platycephalus
TAGGACTAAATTGTTAGTGGACCGCCCGTGTGACAATGATCGTAGCCTACGGTTTAAATATTTATTTACACAAAAAAGTCTCAGCTGTGTTGGGGGCCCTGTCAAGATTCTTTTCATGGGGCCCAAAATCCTTAGCAGCGCCCCTGGACAGGCACTGCATCCAGTGGATGGGGCTTGGGCATTGGGTGGAAATAGAACCTGGGCCTTCTGCATGGCATACATAAAGACAGAAAGACAGAAAGAAAGACAGAAAGAAAGAAAGAAAGAAAGAAAGAAAGAAAGAAAGAAAGAAAGAAAGAAAGAAAAACAGAAAGAAAGACAAAAGACAGAAAGACTTTCCAGCTGTGGAAAAACTCACAAGACTTTCTACTGCTCTGATAATAGTCATTAATCTTTTTCTGACCACATTTCTTGACAGATCAGTGGCAATATCTTTACATATTGTAATAATCCAAAGGGTTTCTTAATTCAATTTCAGTAATTACAGCAGTCTCCTTTGATGTTTACTTTGCTTGATGCAGGCCCTTCTGAAATGTCAAGTATTTATTTTAATACACAATATATTTATTATAATACACCAGGCAGTGTATTATCTTCTGGTTACACAAAGCCTTAACCACGAAGCAACTGTGACATATCAGGTGTATTAACACAGAGGTACACAGATCAAGATTGAAACGATGACAGTTATTAAAGTTTTGTCATCGGCAGACTGCTGCAGGGTACTATACAGTACATGGGCGTCATGCTGGCTTAGTGGTTAGCACTCCAGGCCTGGGTTCGATTCCCCCCTGCAGGGTCTGTGTGCATGAAGTTATGTTCTCCCCGTACTTGGTGGGTTCCTACTGGTACTCCGGTTTCCTCCCACAGTCCAAAGATATGCAGATTAGTACAGGTACAGTATGTGTGTATGAGCGAGTGAGTGTGTGTGTGCCCTGTGATGGATTGGCACCATGGCAATTTTTCCCCAAACTAAATGGGCTACCAATTAAAGTTACTCTGCTAAAATCAGTATGGATAGATATTTACTAGTGCTCACAATTAATTACATAATAATTGAAATTACAAAACAGACCTGTGCAATTACCTCATCACAAAAGGCTGCAATTTCTGTCAGTTATATACATATAGAAATTTATGAGTTTGTCAATAATTTAAGTATTTGTTCATTTTTGGCCTTTTGTGCCATTATCTGATGTTAACCTACATACATACATTTAATTACTCAATGTAAGAGTTACATATCACAGTTTAAATTGCAACCATATACAGTATGTGTCATCGCAATGTGAATTTTTGACCAAATCGTGCAGCCCTAATATTTACGGATATCACAATAATGAGCCTTATATTACATTATCAGTACATAATTAACCTAATGTGTAAGTCATGTAGTGTCATGTTTTGACTAAATAGTACATGGATGAGAGACAAGAAACAGCTGGTCAACATGGAACGAAATTAATTTGACAGTTGAGGTTGTAGTATCAGTCATTGACAGGTGGCTTTTTAAATTTTAACTAATATATCCCTTGTTGCTAAAGAAATCTTAAAAATAAAACTGTCAGAAATGTATTATGTGGAACTTAATAAATGCTACAGGAAATAACCAGTGTTGTAATCTAGACTGTGTTGATTTCAACAGCTAAACCATAAAACAACTAAATAATAGACTATAAAATCATTAAGACTTTTATTTAGTTCCTGTTTTATTCATGCAACATTTGGTTCATATGATGAGGAGAGTGATGTATCCAAACCTATCCAGATGTTAGATCCAGGCTGTTTGGGCCTAATTTTGATGGAGTGCACTTAATTAAAGGTAACCAAAGTGCCTAAATATGTTTACTCAGTGAGATGCTGGCTGGTCTTTGACAACATGTTAATCACTCCATTCCCTCATCAATGTCAACAACATTTAATGATGATGCCTAATGTTTTCATGCCTACCGAAAATGTCATGACATGTATAAAGTTTTATGCAGTGCAATTCTGAAATATTTGAGATTTAATTTGTTTATGTTTATTTATTTTTCTTAGTACAATGTAAATTAGTATGTGACACACAAATACTTCATGTATGTACCTTCTTTAGGTTCTGTACCTATAAGTACTATAGTTCTTTAAAGTAACCATGATCCCACTATTGTTTAACTACAGCACATAATGATACCCATAATGGTACCATGGCTATTTTGTGTGTACTTAATTTACATATCTATATCTATTATTTTACTATGGGTGCTTGAGACCAAGTACAGTATATAGGCAAAAGAATATGTGGACACCTGACCATCACATAGCCATATGTGCTTAATGAACAACCCATTCCAGAGTTTTGCTGCTAAGTCCACGATCTTTTCGGAAGGTTTTCCACCTGATTTGGGATCTGGGTTTGTGACTCATTCAGCTACAGTATAAGAGTATTAGTGAGGATAGGTACTGTTGTTGGGTGAGAAGGCCTGGTGTGTGGTCCATGTTTCAGCTTAGCCCTAAGAGTGTTCAGTGGAGTTGAGCTCATGGATTTGTGCAGGCCATTTAAGTTGTCAAACCGCCCAACTGTTTTGCATAGATCCACAGTTATGCTGGAAAAAGTATTGGGGTTCTTTGGTTCCAGTGAAGTAAATTTTAATGCTACATCATAAAAAGACATTATAGACCAGGGGTCGGTAACCTTAAACAATGGATTCGTTTCCCACAGAAAAGAAAACACTGGCCCTTGAGCAAGGCTCTCTCTCAAATGCTTAGGTGTATAATGAGATAAAAATGTAAGTCTCTCTGTATAAGGGTGTCTGCCAAATGCCTAAATGGAAATATATTTTGCCGTAATGCCTATGCAACATTCCTTGTGGAATGGCATGTCACGGTAGACAATACACAGCCAGCCTGATCCTGGTGTGGTTTTGGTGATGACCTACAATATGTTACCCAGCGTTTAGATGAGGAGCAGCCGTGTTACGGTATCACACTGTGGCAGATAGATATCTAGTCCAAATAGTAGCATGCTGTAATCGCCTTGTTTGCAAACTTGTGTGACATTACTTTAGGCAGGAATCCATGTTCTCCCACAAAATCTGAAGTGTTTGATCAATAACTGGTAACTGGTGAGATTACTGCCAAAGTTTACATTTCCTCTACTGTTCCTGATGAGGTGATTTTCAAGCCATTTCACCTGCTTTCAGTACTGACAGAAAGTTTTCAGACCACTTCAAGTTTTCCACATATTATGGATTACACTTTAATTTATTTGAAGTATTTTTTTCTTATCGTCCTACCCACAATACTTCACAATGACAAAGTAAAAAAAGTTGATTGGAGTGTTCATTATTTTTACAGTTGAGCTCTTGTGCATCCTACTCCTACCAGTGGTCTTTGTGTTGTTTCTTAAACTTGATTGAAGTCTACGTGTGCCTGAAGTCATTGGACATAATTAGCAAGGGCACACACATGCCTATATGAGGTCTCACAACAGATAGAGTATGTCAGTGTGAAAATAGTGTGTGAGCATTGAAAGTGCCCAAGAGCATGAAAGCCTCCATCATTGTTAAATGGAAGAGATTTGTGGCAGACCCAGCAGTAATCAGGGATGAAGGAAACCAAGGATGCAGGGTCACTATAAATGAGTTCCGGAGTTCCCTTTTGGAGATGGGAGATGATTACATAAAGACAATTATCACTGCAGTAGTCTACCAATCAGACATCTATGATCAGAGCAGTTAGACAGAAGCCAGTTAGACAGAAGCCATTACTCAATAAAAGGCACAGTGAGCTGGAAGTATGTCAAAAAGCACTTTCAGACCATGAGAAGTAAAATCCTCCTCTCTGATGACACAATTTTCCACATAATGTAAGGAGGAAATTCTGCACCACTTCATTAATACCATCCGTACAGTGAAACGTGGTGGTGGCAGCATCATGCTCTGCAGAAAATATAAAGGAATACTGATTTTTTAACTTTTTCCAGAGTGCTCAGGATCTCAGGCTGGGACAACAGTTGACAATTCAACAAGACAATGATCTAGAGCATACCGCAAAGAAAACATAGGAGTGGTTTCAGAAGAGTCCTGAAGAGGACTAGCCAGAGTCTGGACCTGAACCCAGTAGAGCATCTCTTTAGAGAGACCTGAAAATGTGAAAGCTTGTAGAACCATTCACAAGCAGACTTGATGCTGTCTTTCCTGCTAAAGGTACTTTAACCAAGTGAAGGGTTTGAAAAATAGTGTGTCTTATCCAAGAGGACAGGACACCTCTGCTAAGAAGAGCCACACTTGACGATGAGTTGCCCCTGGCCTAATCATCAGAGATGACAAGGTACTCTGCATGTATCTTAAGAAATGCTATGGGGCTACAGACAGCCCAAAGGGTAAAACCTCAGGCTGGTACACCTGTCCCAGGGAGGTGAATCTCAAGAAACAGCTTTTTCTGGGTTTTGAAATGACAAGCCCTTGAGCCATTGGGGCAGGTTGAGGCTAATGGCAGGCCTGAAGTCTAATAATGTAATCATTATTGTTAAACTATATATTGAGGCAGGTGTCTGACTTGTATATGCCAGATAAGATAGTATGATTGTTTGTATATGCATAGTAATGTTACAGTATGTTGGTGGTTTTTGTCAAAGATATAGAGAAACAGACAAGATAATATAGATTAAGACCATGGGCAACAAACTGGCTTAACATAGATATATTTATTAATCCTGTGCAGTGCATGAGTAGGATGTTCATGTGCCAGGTCACATTTACACTCTTGGCTTGTATTTAACAGCTTAACATGCATATGTCTGGTATTTGGCAGAC
Organism: Clarias platycephalus; assembly: GCA_030068275.1. Taxonomy (NCBI): domain Eukaryota; kingdom Metazoa; phylum Chordata; class Actinopteri; order Siluriformes; family Clariidae; genus Clarias; species Clarias platycephalus. The sequence goes on from JAQQZT010000008.1 coordinate 14,573,152, forward strand.
ACACTGTCTTACAATATAAGCCCAAAGCAGCTGAGGGAAGCTGTCTGAAGACTGAACAATAAAAGCAAGCTGTACAACATAACACTGCAAGTTCGCAAGCACATCAAAATTGGACATTTTTTTGTCAGCTAAATATTTATTACCACCTTTTCATTTATTCTAGATCCTCCACCTCTCATATACAAGCAGTCTGGAATACATCTATGATACTGTATCTTGCTTCTTATACGTTTTAGCTTATCTCTTTATTTTAATAAATATACAATATACAATGCATTACTCTTTCATTTAATGATTTTGTTTGTGTGTCTTTTCTTTACAGGTTGTTTTTTAGAAAAATGAAATGAACTGATTAACACATACTGTACGGTTATATCAAAGTAAATCATGGTGTCCCTGACATGTTTACACAATAGATAATTTTCCTAAGAGTACTCTGTTTGACTGTATTTGCCCTTTTGTGTACAGCAATCTTGTGTGCCCCTATAATACAGTATACATATTTTTATATAAATGAAAAAGCAGGAAATGATTCCTGAGTAAAAATAACAAATATACTCATGGACCAAAGAAAGTTGCACCTATGATTTTTTTTTTGGCATACAGTATATGTATATAAACAGTATATACTGTATATATAGATTTCTGTCAAATAAATTAGAAAGTACAATTTTATACAAAAATCAGTGTCAATCAGAAACCGAAATTCAAAAAAACAGATGAAATTGACAATGACTTAGAATCAACTTAGGAAACATTCTCCTTTCACATCCAGCTGCAGCCAATTGACTCATTGTGTGTAACCCTGGAAAGCCAGCAGCAGAACTGGAAGCTTTTTTTTTTTTTTTTTTTACAATTTCTCAAAAGATGCCATCAAATGACTTTGTCACTGTTGGCCTGGAACCATTAGTTGGAAATCTGTTTCATAGCATGGAAATGGTATTCCCATCTGCTTGTGTTTCATTTACATTTACAGCATTTTTGTGATGCCCTGATCCAGAGCGACTTGTCATTATACATTTGAGAGTTAAGGTGCTTGCTCAAAGTCCCAACAGTGGTACTGTACCTTGGGGCTTAAGCCTGGGACCTTCTGTGTCAGCAGTGCCTTAATCACTGAGCACCAAGTTGAAGAATTCTGATGGTCCTCTGCCTGCTAGCATTGTTTCAATGGGCATGATAGTGTGTAGACAAAATGCACAATTAGAATGTTTTCCTTACTTTTGACACTTTTGTGAGCTTTTTGTCCACGATAAAGTAATGCTCTACTGGGCGTGATCGTACTGTATTGTTCTTAATATAACAAGGCAAACAAAATTATGAATTAGACTTCAGGTTTTCGTTATGGTAAAAATTTTTGTAGAATTATATAATAATTATATAATAATATTTTATATTGGACAGTTTCTTCGGTCCATGAGTATAGATAACAAGTAAATGTGATGGAAACCACTGATATGGGAAAAAAAAGAAAAATCATTTTCTATTTATTTTATATATTTTGTATTCCTGTGAAACTATTTTTCTGGAGTACTGGACAATTTGCCAACAAATTTGTGAGCTTACTGTAGCAAGCTACAATTCACTTGCAATAATCATAGCTATCTAATATTTATAGTATTTTTAAGTTACCTTGTCCATGTATCATTTGCATGTAATAGAATATGATTTAAATTCACTTTAAAGGAATTAAACAATAAGAGCTATTTAACCTTGCCTGTCTAGAATGTGAGACACTCAAGACCCCCACACTTTTATTGTTATCTTTTTAGGTAATTTCATTGAAACGTGAGTTTTAGCAAAAAGTAAGCCCTGTAACCCAGGACATCTTATGTCATTTGTCTATTAAGGTGATGTGTCAAGTATGCATTAAAATTTCATGTAGCCCTCTCATGTGGATGTTTGGTGGCCACAAAGAACAGCTAAATATACCTCAAACACATGCTCTCACTCACACATGCAGACATACAAACCAATATCTCTACTGCTGTTACTATGGAGACTGATTGGCTCTACTATTCACCGTTCACTGTCTGTCTATCTGTACACCTTTGTCTATCGTTTTCATTCTTCTCGCTCTTGCTTTATTCTCCATATATTATGTGTGCTTGGGTTCTACTAACCAAAAGGATAGATTTAATTAGGTAGTGTGTGTGTGTATGTGTGTTTAAAAATGTCCTATTCTGTTTGTTCATTGTCTTATATTGATAATCTTACATCTAATCTACATTTAATTCTTGAGTGTAAGAACTGTGCATTTTAATCCAGGGCATTTGCAGGAAATCTACTTTGTGATATTTAAACTGATTTCATGGAGATGTTTGCATTTCTCAAAAACTTCAAATTATTTCATAATTCAAAAGCTTTTCAAAATCTCTCCTTTATTATTTACAACAGGGTTCAACACATTCTAGAAAACACAATTCTTGAGATGCCAGTAGGGGGCACTGTTGGAATAAAATTTGTTTTCTCACTTGGTGCAAAACTGCTTATATCCACAGTAGTGTGTTAGCCATTTCTTGGTTAAGGGTGGATAAATCAATAAAAACAGAGAATTTAATGTAAAACAAAACAAAAAAATGTCACATTTATCATGCCTTCTGATACAGACATCTCTGAAAGTGAGAGGAACATACTGCGCACACACACACACACACACACACACACACAGCTTATTAGCACCATACTGTGGGATCACACACCTAGCACTGTGTGTATCTGGCTACCATCCTTGTCTCTAAAAATACATCTAAACTGCATCCAAGAAAACACATGTTCACTCACAGACAACAATTCTTTCAAGGCGCACAAAATCACCCTGCACTGTTATCAGCCGGGCAATCCTAAATGTAAAAAAAATGAACACAGCCTGCATGTAAACATACTGTATACATACTCTTACAGTGTATGAATCAGCCAAGATCTTGAAGGAGGATCAAATCTGTTTCCATCGTCTTCTTTAAGCTCAGACATACTCAGAGAAACCTACATACACACACAAAGCTTCAAAACAAATTCACTACACTCCAATACGAGCAAAATGGGATGCCAGCATCCCACTCTCTTTCCTTCCTTCTCTCTTTGTAGCTTCTGCTCTCCAATTCTGTGCTTTTCACCGATTCTACTAGAGCTGCGTTCCTCCTCCGCCTCCCCCATGCTCTCTCTTTCTTCCTCCCACAGAAGCGTCCTGTCCACCACAGCACTCCGAGGCCCAGCATCCCACTTCCTGAAATCTATTTAAAATTTTCAAAATCTTTTCATCCAGAAGGAATTTCAGTGAGGGGGAAGAGGAAAAAAAGATTTATATATTTTTTCTATTTTCTAACTTCAGAAATTTACCTTTTAATAAAAGTTAGATTTTAGAAGTGATAATTACCTGTGATGTAATTAATAAGCCTAATAAGTCTAAGGCAGCACTGTGGCCTCACACCTCCAGAGTCCGGGTTCGATTTCCGCCTCTTGCATGTTCTCCCTGTGCTTGATAGGTTTCCTCCGGGTTCTTCAGGTTCCACCCAACTGGCGTTTTCCAATTGACCGCTGTGTGTGAATGTGAGTGTACTGTAAATGTTGACCAGAGGTCCAACCAAGGATATAAAGATGGGAATAAACACAATGGTCACCACTGGCCTCCACGGTCCCTGGTTGGACTACAGAGGTTCCTACAGTAGATGGATGGAATAAGTCTAAGCCATTCTATGCAACCACTTTAACATGTAAATAAATTCCTTAATCCATATTGTAGATTATTACAGTGAGGTCTGAAATGACAAAAGAGTCATCAACCTAGTCAGCTGCTACAGTAACAAAACATTTCCCTGTCAGATTGTCAAGCACTGTACTGTAGATACTGTGTAGGGTGGTTGCCTCTCAATTGCATCACACAGGGTTGAAAACAGAACCCCTGCTCACACTTTAATATCATGCTCTAGACTGAATCCTTTACAGAGCCGAGCTAACACAATTTTGGCACCTGCTAGTAAATACCAAATGCTATAAACTGAGCACCACTTGCTCTACCGTCATGCTTGCCAGAAAGAGAGTGAGTGTTTATTATTATTATTTGATTTATTATTATTATTATATTTTTCCTTGAATTCATGTTGTATTGCCTTTGCTATTATATAACACAATACATTTAACAACATATAATTACCTAAATATTATAAGCTTGTGTTTGGTATTTTGGAACATGTGTAACCCACATTCATTTCTATGTGTGTAAGTTAGAATCCCGTGTTACACACACACTAAGTAGTGCCCTTGATAGGGGTGAGAGTAGGGTTTGGGATTCTGCCTTGTGTTAGAGGCGATTTAGCTTGTAGCTCACGTTAGCCGTGAACAGAAAAACTGTCTAGTTCAGGAGCAATTTGTAACAACAAGGAGTGTTGTTGAAGTGTTAATTAAGATAACATAACATTATCGAATGTGTTTTCCTGCTGAAAATGATTTTGTGAATGGATTAGAATGTGAGTTTTGCCAGGCAGCTGCTCTCCCCTCTTTCAGTACTGCAGACCGTACAGACCTAATTTCACCCAACCTGGCAACCGACAGTGTAATTAACAATTGTTAAAAATATCAGCGCTCATGGAATGTCTCTTATCCAATCAGATTACTCGCAACTCAGAACTAACTATTGTATAATGATACATAAGTAATGTATAGTTTTGAAGGTCTAAATGATGCTCTGAATTTAGCTTTAATTAATTATTTTCATTAATTAATTAAATATTTGGGAGGTAATAAAATGACAGAAAACTATCAGCCACAAGTATTTAATGGATCCCCGACCCCAAGTAATACCAAGAATACTAGTTCTCTGTTCTTTTGGAATCATCTTGAAAGTTAGATGATGTGATTTGAGATGAATTCTGTTGCACTCATAAATCACCAGAAGGAACAGCAGTGGGCCAAGTTCTGAAGGGTGTGATTAGAGTGTCATGGTGCTGATGCTGGATGGTGTTGGTAGCCCCGACTGACAAGAGATCATCTGTCAAGAAATCTTGATATGCAGTTACAGATTTGCTAAGGCCTACCATATCAGTTTCTCTGGTATGATTGTGTTCAGTGAAGTATTAAAGTCAGTGAACAGCCTGGACCTTTTTGGTCCAGATGGGTCAGAAACATGTCAAGGGCACTGAATATGATAATAAGTGGCCAAATCAAATTCTACACTGCTGCTCAGGATTTGAGAGTGAGATAAAGACCAAAGATGAATAGACTGTCTGTAGAAATACATTTACTTGTAGAAGTCACACTTTATTTATCTACAAGGAATTCTGGTAATGTTGTATCTAACAAACACACTTTAAGAAAGATAAAAAGAAATGTCTATAATAATGGTGTCAGCTTTTTAAGGTTTACATACTTAAAATTTCAGCTTATTGTTCACTTTTCCTTAATCATTAAAATAGTGTTTAGAAGGTTTTCCAGTTATGTTAAAAGCGTAACACCAATAGCAAATTCAAATCAAATTCAAATTCAAATTTTATTTGTCACATACACAGTCATACACAGTACGATATGCAGTGAAATG
>JAQQZT010000008.1:14579513-14590288 GCA_030068275.1 Clarias platycephalus
AAATTGAAATTTGGTGGAGGAAGTGTGGTGTGCAAGTATGCATAGAAAAAGTGTCTTATTTAGGTGCCTTAATAAAGCAGAAGGTATAATTAGGTATGAGAGTAAGGAATACAGATCGGGGGTTCCTCTCCTGAGAATTCCAGGGGTAAGCACATTTGTGAATTGACTGTAAGGGACAGTTTTAACAGGAGTCGCTGGTATTACTAGCCGTGCAGATCAATCTACAACAAGATCATACAGATACTTCCTTTTCATTTTTGTGAAGCTGCTTTGAGACAATGACCATTATTAAAAGCGCTATATAAATAAAATTGAATTGAATTTATGTTTACGAATAGCAGTGAGCCATGTTCAAGTTCAGTGATCTAGGTCCAAAAGTTTGTCAATATGTAAAGTAGGTGAAGAAAATAATAAAAGTCAATATTTATATTTGACTCATAATCAAATAGTTTACTCCACCTGGTTTTCTATGTTGTCCCAAAAATTATACCAATAAAGTCCAAGTTTTCTAGATTCATTTACCACCCTTACTTGTACTACAGAATGTACACACATACACCTGCTCATATACTTATTCACACACTATGGGCAATTTGGGAACGCCAGTTAGTCTAATCTGCATGTCTTTGGAATTGAACCTGGAAGTGCAAAGTGACAGTGCTAACCACTAAGCCTTCAATATACAAATACTCCAATAAGTAAAATAAACTTAATTTGATAAATTTGTAAAGACTTTTCTTACTGGTTCTTAGTGTTATAAGGTCACACAGGCAATGAATAATATCAGTTGAATTTAGAGATTATTCATTGTTATCTGCACAGGAACATAAGAAAAATATTAAAAACTTTTACAATCTCATTAATGTAAAGCATGAGAAATCATCTGAGTTATTTAAGGTACAATTTTTTTTGTTCTGTATAAAGGATTTGTGTGATTAAATTGTACAACCATATAACCATGTGTGTGCCCGTCATGTAGAAAAAATAACTGTGGCAGCTCCATGAAATATTCAACAAAGCTAAAGCACACTAAGTTTGAGTGGAGAGAGGACTAGCACTACAGGGACAGAAAGCATGTACTGTATGGGCAAAGAAAACATAAAAGAGATTTGGTAACAAAGGAGTTGAGGTGGCTTGGTTTAAAAAAGTGCCACTGTATTTTCATAACTACAGTAAATGGGCAACAAATTATAAGTGAAAATGTATTAATGGATTTTATGTGTTATTATGTAACACTAACTTGCATTTTTTTTTCTAGATGAGCTAACCAGTGTAGTAACTACCAATCAACAAAGAAATCATAGAACCCTAAAGACATGATAACTGTTGTATAATATTCTATTACAGCAGTATTACTGCAGTTTTCCTTTTGCTGCAGTAAGCAGACATTTTCTTCATGATTCCATGGTTTCAAGTATCCCCTACTTTCACATAAACTACAGCAATTAAATAAGCAATGAAGGTAAAAAACAACAACTATTCAGCATTTTTTGCATACTTCCATCATTTCTGTAATATTGCATTGTGATTGTTCAACAGCAGGCAATGTTTCTGGTGCTGAATGATTTTAATTCAGAGTTCAAAATTAGATTTCACCAGGTAGCATTTGTGCTCGCATGGTTGCCACAGAGTGAAGCCATTGAAGGAAAATGTGACATAGTGTGGCGGATTGATAAGGCTACTCAATTATGAGTGTGTACTTCCAGCATGGAGCTCATTTTAAACAAATAAAATTGTAATGGCCATTGTCATTATTGACATTTTTTCAAATGGCCTGTCAAGTGTGTTTTATGTTTATCATGTAGTAAATGCATTTTACATGAATTCAAGATTAATTCAAAGCCTCTATCTGTCTGTTATACTGATTTCTAACTGTATATAATTGTGTAAATAAATAAAAATGTAATTTATTTAACATCCCATTTCTCAGTCCAAAAACAATTCTCTAATACACATGTTATTCAGCATTAAGTAAAGGGGCATTTACAACATTTCAACATTTCAACATTATTTTTTAACATTCTAGTTTTTGCTAGAATAAGCTGAATTGGATCCGGGTTTGAGTCCTGTTGTTTGTGGGTTGCCACACCCCATACTACCCAGCCACTGCACGCAATGCTGTTCCCAAGTCCAGATAAAATGGGAGGGTTGCGTCAGAAAGGGTATCTGCTGGAAAAACCTCCACCAAGTTGTGTGCAGATCGGATGGTCCGCTGTGGCGAACCCTTGATGGGAGCAGCTAAAAGCAAGAAATCTCAAATGTATATTCTTGATAGTTCTTGTCTCATTCACTATGTTATGCTTTAATTCATCTGGCTATGCATTATGAAAACGTACAATGTAGAAACCATGTCAAACTTACGTTACTAGAGAGGTGTTTATGAGTGTGATAGCTTAACGCAACAATAAACAATAATTTCTGCAATTTGTTGGAATCTATGATCCAGTATGAAGATGCACAAACCATCTATGAAGTATGTGAACAACTTGAAAACTGCTACAACTGACAATCAAATAACTTCAGAGCTGCTGAATTGTTTTTAGTTGTACATTACTATGATGTTGTTAGTCTTACAGCTGCTTTCTCGAAGCAATAATGTTTGCGGTCAATCTTTTATGACAGTGATCTGGATTAATTATATAAAAAATATCTAAGAAAATTACTTTGCTAATTACACAAATGGCAAATGGATAATGAAAATGATTCATTTCATTAAAAATAAAAAAAAAAGCTAGATTCTTCATATGTACTAGCTAAGAAAATACGACCCACAAGCATCTGATGTGACCAAAATGAACAACAAAAGCCTCTCCAGATTGATTTATGGGGAAAAAAAGATGCAGAAAATAGACAAAGTGCCATATGGAATCACTGCCCTGTCCTTCTGAATAAGCACAGACCCACATCGTGATTCTGGCCCCATGGGATACAGGACCATTTGGGCTTGCATGTCTTCCAAATTTATACAGTATGCTTGAGTGCCTCCTCCATAACTCAAGTCTGTCCATGCAGCACCTGACTCAGTATCTGAACAATGTAGATATTGTTCGTGTGGAACCAGGAAATTGGATACAAATTGATTATGCTGTTCTTAAATCCATTTTACAATAATGACTAGAAATAGCTTATGGATGCTGTGTGTTTTGCTTTTGCTTTTTTTTTATTACAGAAAATTGTTGAATAGGCAGCACAGTGGTGTAGTGGTTAGCAATGTCGCCTTGCACCTCTAGAGTCCGGGTTTAAATCCCAGCCAGGTTAGATTCCTGTCTCTGTGCATGGAGTTTGCATGTTTTCCCCGTGCCTGGTCGGTTTCTTCCAGGTACTCCGGTTTCCTCCCAAAGACCAAAGACCTGCAAATTTGGGTAAATGGTGTTTCCAAAATGCTCGTAGTATGTGAGTGTGTGTATGTGTGCGCCATGAGATGGATTGGCACCCTGACCAGGGTGTACCCAGTCTCATGCCCTAAGTCTCCTGGGTGTCTGGAATAGGATACTGTTAGTGAATCTTGGGTGCTGTGGGTTGTGCAGTGGGGCCTTTGTAGTTCAGACTCAAATGTCTGATGCACACAGTAGGATTGGGATCTTGGTAGTTTGGATGCCAGGTCAGGTGTGCGGTGGGCTCTGGGTGTTCTGGTGCCTTTCTTTTGAATTTTTACTGATATATAATTGATAATCAGCGGTAATGTGGCAATATTATAAAAAATATGCAATTTTGTACTTTGACTCACTGAAGTCATTGTATTAAATGGGCTAGTCTAAAAATTAAGTTTATACCCTCCAAGGCTGAAAGAACCGGAACTGTCCTATGTAGTGTTAGTCTGAGTCATCGCGTCCTGGTTTCGTATCTCTCTGCATCTCTGCAGTAGGCTGTGCCTTCAAGCTCAGCATATGCTTTGATCCTGCTTATGATTCATGCCAAGATTAGAAAAGAATATTTCTTTTTAATTAGAAGAATAAATATGTGCATTTTGAGCTACTTTATTACCCAGCTATCCCAGAGTATATTAGTTTAGCAATGTATTTGACTGACAGGTTCATATAAGGTTCAACTGTAACATTATGAAAAAAAAAAAAAAAACATTGGCGGTACAGTAAAAAAGCTTGGCTTTTTAATGTTTAATGTGAGCCACAAAAGTGAACATTCTAGAAACATCACGCAGTAACTTAAAAATATTGTGGCATGAACATGTTTTTCACAAAATTTTTTAAATATCATAGAAAATATGCTGGAGCCATAATATTTCATAAATGGTCTGTTGAACTAAAATTGCTAGCTGACAGTAAATTAAATAATAATTGTCTAGTGCATTTTAAAAAATTAAATACATTTAAAAATATTTAATTTTTTGCCTGTCCTATTTTTTGCTGGACATAATAGTTCCCCTGTCACCCACAGCTCCATTTGTTACACAACATGCCAATAAACAGTCTTGTATCACCAGGGATGGATGTGGAAGACATTTCAGGAAAATTGATTGTCACAGTGTGTTTCTGTGAGTGTATGTGTGAACATAAGCTCCTCAGGGTTTCCCTCATCTGCAACACGCACGTACAGTATACACACAGTCAGAGAAACACAGGGCTATAAATGGCCTTTACATGACAGATCTTGCTTCACATCTTTCCGGCAGTTGGAACTCTGTGAGTGTGTCGTTCTAATCAGAAGCTGAGTGGAGGGAAAGCAGCATCAATTTAAAATGTGTTAATGATCACGTTCGCACATGGCTTCTACTCAGACTGCACTTTACACACAGCCAGAATTACACACACATACACACACACACACACACACACACACACACACACACACACACATCCACAGGGTTCACACTGTCAGGGAAATGTGTGCCAGCTCACATGCGTTCCCTCTCTCACACCCTCCCTCCCTCAATCCCTCCTCTTTTTGGCTCAACCTCCTTCTCTCTCTCTTTTCCCTGGCAGATATTTCCACCTTGTCTGTTTCTCATCACACGCTTTTCTCTTTTCTCTCATTTTTTTTAGAGATTCTGTAATACCTTCTCTATCATTCCTATCTCTCTCCTTTTTCTATGTATCTCACTCTCTCCCTCCTATGCCGTTTTGTGAGGTTGTAAGAGTGCAGAGTTGGAGTATTCCTCCTCCATCTCAGTTCTAAGGACCATGTTCTATTTCCAGCTGGTGATCATGGCAGGAACGGTTCTTCTGGCGTACTACTTCGAGTACACGGACACCTTCCCCGTGCACATCCAAGGTTTCTTCTGCTACGACAAGACATTTTCCAAACCGTACCCAGGTCCAGAGGAGAACAGCAAAGTGCCGCCTGTCCTCGTGTACTCGCTGGTTACCGCGATCCCTACCATAACTGTGAGTGCTGCATTTCTATATTTCTTTCTCTCTTTCTCTCACTAATGTGCACTGTGTGAATGTGTATGTGTGTGAGAGAATGAATTTGTGCATGAGTGCAAGTTGTTGAGCACAGATAAGAGTGTGTGCGTGGGAGGGATGCTTCAGGGAGGGAGGGTAAGTTCTCACTCTATGCTAGATTTATCCTTTACACATGCACTGGGATGATGGAAATGGATGAATCTGATATAAGATGTAAGTTAAATGTATATAAATTCTATTACTAATCCGTGGTTTTGCTGGTGCTCTTTGGTTGTATAATAAACGAAAGGCAACAGATTGCAGAACCACATGGATTTACCCCCTGCCTCTGCGGAGAATGTTACTTGAATATGTGTGATGTAAATTGCCAGAGTGAATAGCTAAAATATGCTTAAGACACTTACATTGTAGGGTTTTACAAAAGCAAGTCCTACAAAGCATGAAACAGAGCACAGCCTTGGCCTGGTCAGATTTAATATAGCACCTATGAAAAACCGACCAAAACTACACAAAAGTACCTGTCCAGATGCAGATGCAGAAACCCCGCCTGACTCATTCTCAAGCATTCAGACACAGTCTAAACCTGACTCATAGAGAATTGAAGACAGAATGACCAGCACGACCTGATCCAGACTAAGTATGCGCCTATCAAACACAAACTACAACTGCAACTTGACAACCTAAGGGCACTTAAGGAACTTTTGACAAAAACATTTTATTTTTATTTTTTTAACAAACTGCTCTCAGTTCTATTCAGTACATAGTACACTACTATGTAATGCGCCGGTATCCCATGGGTCAGCGAGCTCCACTGTTGCTCCATTTCACTTCAGAGCTCCAGTTCCACCTGAGGGCTCTGACAGCTCAATTCCAAATGTACCTGTAACTTCACTAAATAATTTCATCTATAGCGTAAATGGCACCTACAGTAAATGGCGCCTGTGCCCTTATGTATGTCACCATCTACTTTGGTGACATTGTTTAGTGAGATGTGAACCTATTGTGTGAAAGTCTTCAGGGGTGAAAGGACAAAAGGAGCAAGCATTTATGACATCTATGACCAGAGGGAAATCAAAACACATAATTACTTACTTAAACACTTAAAATAATGGGCAGCATTGTGACATACAGTAGTGTGGTTCACCAGGTTCTATTGTGAGCTCGAGCTGTACTGTGCAGTGGTTCACAGGTTCTCATTGTGTCCATTAGGGTTTCTCCACCAACTTCTTTCATTTTACCAAAAACATGTGATTATCTACATTAAATTATCCAAGGTGGGAATGAGTGTGTAATATGAGTTTGTTGACCAGTGATGGACTGCTGCCCTGATGTTGCTTACAGTATATACAGGGTGATTCCCTCGATAGAGACCCCGAATATTCTGTAATAACTTTTGCTATGATAAAGCAATCGTAATGTGTAATCAGTATTTGTAATCGATGGCATTACATTCAATGCTCACAATCACAGATTAATCGATTGATTTTCGAATGGTCTCCGCCATGAGAATGGATCAATGATCCCGTCGTTTCCAATTTTCATACACTATATTTCTTCCTAAATCCACTCTGATATCGCTTAAACGAATTGGTGACCCAAGGTTTGCACTATGAAGAGGCGCTGCTCATTACTGTACACCACCATCCTGATGAGAAGTTGAGTGACTGAATAAAGGGGTACGGTGTTAAACGGTGCGATGTCTGTCTGTTACCTACAGTACCTTATCGGTCCAACTCAGAGGCATCCTGGTGTGTTCAAAGCTCTGCATACCATGGAGCACATTGTACTGTATATTGTTTCGTTCAGATCGCTTCTTCCTAGCAAATATTCTATACCTACAGAATATTTCTGGGCCTCTTTTGTGTAAAACACCCTGTACAGTATATACTGTATTTTTCCTTCTTCTTTTTTCAAAATCACAGCCAAAAGGCATTTTTAAATCTAATTGTATTTGTTGCCTCTGCCATGCTACTTTCTACTTTCATTCCCATCCACTGTGACTGATGAACTATATTTAACTGGATTTTGGGTAATTAAAAGCAGCCAAGCTGTATTATATCTCATTAAAGATTACTGTACCACCCATCCATTCATGGACTTCTGTAGTTTAACTAGGGACTATGGAGGCCAATTGTATTCATTCCCATTTTGTATGACGGCGGTAGGACCTCTGGTCAACATTCACACACCATAATTAACACAGGCAATTTGGCAATTAGCCTAATTTGCATGTCTTTGGACTGTGGGAGGAAACCGCAGAACCTGAAGAAAACCCACCCAAATATGACATAGTGCTATGTGCTATGCATTAGCATATAAAATTATTTTTTACTATTTATGTAATGTACTGTACGGAAAAATGACGGAACAGTATGTAAACATACAGTATGTGTAAACATACAGAGGGCATTTGTAGTTTTGTTTGATTGTGTGTGTGTGTGTGTGTGTGTGTGGGTGTGTGTGTGTGTGTGTGTGTGTGTGTGTGTGTGTGTGTGTGTGTGTGTGTTTGTGTGTGTGTGTGTGTGTGTGTGTTCTTATGCCCTGTGATGAGTTGGTAGCCATTCTAGGGTGTCCCCTAGCTTGTGTCCTGAGACACTAGATAAAGGTTATACTGTAGATGATGGATGGATGGAGATCCACAAACAGTTACGTATGTACCTTAGTCTGATAAAAGTTGGATAAGTGTATAGGAAGTAATCTAAACAAATACAAACCATGGTTATTTTACTAAATGTACTATGTACTATGTACTAATGTATAAATAATGTATAAATATTTATTAATATTTTGCTAGTTCTTACCCTCTGTCTCCAGGCACCAAGCTTGGCACTGATAATCTAACATGCTATTGCATCTTTTTTTAAACTCCCATTAACTTCCTATCTCTATATCTGCAATGAAGAGATCTTTAACTCTTCATAACTGTGAAAATTTGTGCAAATGATTTTCTTTTGTAAACGAGTCTAAATCCAACATTACATGTACATTAGTATATATAACATGGTATATATTGCCTATTGGATAATTCTGTTTATGGTCTCAATGACTGAATGTTTATGAATGATTGTGGTCTGACAGAACTCAGATTAGATCTACAGTGGAACCTTGGATTACGAGCATAATTCGTTCCGGAAGCGGGCTCGTATTCCAAAACACTCGTAAACCAAATTAGAAAATAAGAAATAATGGAAACTCTAATTATTCGTTCTATAGCCCCCCAAAATAAATACATAAAAATAATTAACACAAAATATAAAGTAAAAGTAAAACAAATTAACCAGCACTTTACTTTAAAAAAAAAAGTAAAAAATAAATCCTAACAGATTCCATTTATGCGCACAGGCATAACATGTGTGTTTTTCCCACTCTTGCGCAGCGGAGTGTCTGTGTTATGTGTGTGCACGCGCGTAATTTGACACTGTGCCGGTTGTGTGTGAGTGAAGCACCCTCTCTTTGCTTCACACACACACACACACATTAAAGGAGAGAGAGAGAGAGAGAGTGAACTGGCACTGAACTGTCAAATTACGCGCGCACACACACAAATAACACACACACTCAAACACTGACACACACTAAAGACGAGAGAGTGTGTGTGTGTGTGTGTGAACCGGCGCGGTGTCAAATTACATGTGCGCACACACATAACACACACTCCGCAGCGCAAGAGAAAGAAAAACACACACACGGATGTTGATTATACCAGTAAGAGACGAGCACTAAGACCCAGCAGGGGAGACGATTACCCGCAGCGCAAGAGAGAGAAAAAACGTTGGCTCAGTTGTGATCACGTGATGCTCGGCGTCAAATCAAGAAGCGCAGGCGTGATACATGATACTCGGTGCTCGTAAACCAAGACAATGCTCGTTTTTAAGGCAAAATTTATAAAAAAAAATCTTTACTCGTCTTGCAGAACACTCGTAAACCGCGTTACTCGTAATCCGAGGTTTTACTGTATAGTCATTTGTGTTATACGTGATTTCCTCAGTATACTGTAGATCCAAATTATAACTTTTTCAGTTTTATGGAGATTACATGTGATTTTTTTTTTGTGTGTGTGTGTTTATAGTGCATCTCATTAATATTTTCTTGTTTTTTATATATATATGCCCACACACACATCAAGGCAAAAATTTCATATCTTTTTTGATTTAAATTTTGAAAAATCTGACTCCTGAGGAGTAAATGTGCTCACCAGTTTAATTCCTAGCAACCAGGTTGGTCGTGCTCTCTCATGGGGAAGGATGACACACTTGCACTACCACATCAATCATAGTGACACTAGCCAATCATGGGCATATGGGAGCTCATGCCAGCAGAATAGATCAGATCGCACTTTCCCTCGAGTGTGTTATACCCAAAGGTGTAATCTTGCTGGGGCACATTGCGATAATATGTGAGGAGAAAACATAATTTTCAAAATTTTCAGTGTGTTGATTCATTCGTCACATGCACTAATAAATATCCAAGAAAATATTTCAGCTTAAAAGTGCTGGTAGCATAATAACAATACAGCTGTGTATACCTAATGTTAATTAATTACAATGAAAAGGGAGTGTTCATTCTATAATTTTTGGAACAGCACCAAAAGTAAAAGTTTCCACAGGAAATGAAACCATGCGCTATATTGTCATATCCTAGCCAATTAGCTGAGAAAGAATCCTGCCTGCATGGCAGCTTCTCCTCAGAAAGCTAGATGTCTGGGTGACTGTCACATGATATTCTCTATGATCAAAACTATTAAAAAAATCATATCAACTGTATGGTCAGTTACAGTGGGGCAAAAAAGTATTTAGTCAGCCACCAATTGTGCAAGTTCTCCCGCTTAAAAAGATGAGAGAGGCATGTCATTTTCATCATAGGTATACCTCAATTACTGTATGAGAGACAAAATAAGAAAAAAAAAATCCAGAAAATCACATTGTAGGATTTTTAATGAATTTATTTGCAAACTATGGTGGAAAATAAGTATTTGGTCACCTACAAACAAGCAAGATTTCTGCCTCTCACAGACCTGTAACTACTTCTTTAAGAGGCTCCCCTGTCCTCCACTCGTTGCCTGTATTAATGGCATCTGTTATCAGTATAAAAGACACCTGTCCACAACCTCAAACAGTCATATTCCAAACTCCACTATGGCCAAGGCCAAACAGTTGTCAAAGGACACCAGAAACAAAATTGTAGACCTGCACCAGGCTGGGAAGCAATTATTAGAAAATGGAAGACATACAAGACACTGATAATCTCCCTCGATCAGGGGTTCCACGCAAGATCTCACCCCGTGGGGTCAAAATGATCACAAGAACTGTGAGCAAAAATCCCAGATCCTGACATTCCAGACATGTCCCCCTGCTTAAGCCAGTACATGTCCAGGCCCGTCTGAAGTTTGCTAGAGAGCATTTGGATGATCCA
>JAQQZT010000008.1:14590405-14600936 GCA_030068275.1 Clarias platycephalus
ACAGCCCCAAAACATCACTGCTCTAGAGGAGATCTGCATGGAGGAATGGGCCAAAATACCAGCAACAGTGTGTGAAACCCTTGTGAAGACTTACAGAAAACGTTGACCTCTGTCATTGCCAACAAAAGGTATATAACAAAGTATTGAGATGAAATTTTGTTATTGACCAAATACTTAGTTTCCACCATAATTTGCAAATAAATTCTTTCAAAATCCTACAATGTGATTTTCTGGATTTTTTACTTTTTTATTTTGTCTTTTATACAGTAGTTGAGGTATACCTATTATGAAAATTACAGGCCTCTTTAATTTTTTTAAGTGGAAGAACTTGCACATTTGGTGGCTGACTAAATACTTTTTTGCCCCACTGTATAATTGACTAATAGATATAACTTCCCCTGTAGAAGCCTGTAAACCAACAATTTAACCATGCACATGCACACATGCATCATAGCTGCACCTCGGTACTTAAACAAATGCATTATATTCCTATGTCTTAAGTATTAAGCATTATTTAATGGGTTCTGCCTAACAGTGCATAAGTGACAATTTGTACGGTAATGTGTGGTGAGTAAATTCACATGCATCAGAGGAAGCAGGTTCTCTGCTACGCCCTCCCTAGTTGGTACTGTAGCTGTCACTGATGGGTGAGGGCCCTAATAAAACTAAATCAGGGGAAAAATTGGGGGAGGAATAAAAAAAGTCCAGTTTCAATATTTCAATATTTAATTTTAACTTTGAGTAAATTGTTCATAAAGTATAAATACCAGGGCTGGTTCAGTACATGCAGCTACAGTACTGTACATCATGGGGAGAACTTCTGACTTGACACTTGTCCAGAAGATGATCACTGACTCCCTTCACAAGGAGAGTAAGTCACAGATGGTCATCGCTGAAAGGGCTGGCTGAAAGGGACTGTTTTCTTTTTCTTGGCCTTGGGTTAATTTATGGACATTTCAGTATAAGACTGGTACGTATAAATACAGTTGTTTTACAACTCGCAGCTTGCAAGTTTTCCTTTAGCTTTACCCAAGATGACTCTGTGTGCTTCCTGTGGGCATTCGTTTTGAAATCTGGCTCTATTTTTCTAATTCTTCATCAGCTAGTCCACTGGTCAATTGCCAGAAGGATTTACAATAATTTTTGGTAATTCTGGAGGGACAGTAATGATCTCTATCTTAAGTGGCGACAATGATCAAAAATGCAAAAGCAACAGCATTTATTATCTTTTGGTGTTCAAGTTCCTTGTGGACCAGTGTATGATAGCATGGATGAGTTTAACGTGTAGTTTTCTCAGTACTGTATGAGTAAGCATTCATATTCATTGTGAAGTTCCCACAGTTGGTGCCATGTCATCTGCTGGTGTTGGTCCACTGTGCTTTATCAAGTCAAAAGTCAACACAGGAGGACTTTCTCCTTCTGTCTGCTAAGAAGATTTACGGAGATGCCGATTTCATTTTCCAGGAGGACTTAGCACCTACTGTACAGTACTCACAGTGCCAAAACTACCACTAACTGGTTTGCTGACCATGGTACTGTATAACTGTGCTGGATTGGTCAGCCAACTCAGCCAACTGAAGATTGTTGAGAATTGAAGTGGTATTATCAAGGGGAAAATGAGAAACACCCAACCCAAAAATGGAAGGCTGCTATCAAAGCAACCTGGTCTTCAATAACACCTCAGCAGTGGAACAGGCCGATTATCGCCATGCCATGCCACACTGTTGCAGTAATTATTGTAAATTATGCACTTATGGTTAGATGCTGACTGCATTTCATTAGCTCTGTACTTTGCACACTGACAAGTAAATTTAATCTAATTGAATCTAATCTGATCAAAAGGAGCCCTGAACGAGTATTGAGTGCATAAATTGATTCTATTATTTTGAGATACTGTTTTTCTTTTTTGGCTTTCATGAACTGTAAGCTGTAATCATTAAAATTAAAACACAAAAAGGATTGAAATATTTCACAGTACTGTATATGTAATTAAGCCTGAATATAAGTAAAAAAAAATTTTAATTACATTACGAATAAAAGAAAAACTTGTCCACAATATTCCGTTTTTTTTTTAGGGTTACTGCAATGTATGTTTGTCTGTCTGTTTATCACATGAATATACTGTATGCACAAATTATACCATTACATTAGGTCTAAAAGCAAATAAAAAACTATAAACTGTACTTGTAATTTTAAACTTATCTGTAGTCCATTATTATTTCTAATGGAACAACAGTTGGACTAAAAATAAACTAATTTTATTAAATCTTTTTTATTTTTTTATTTGTTAATATTGATGTATTAGACTAACAGCTAAGCTTACATTTCTGCCATTGCTATCCAATAAGATCATAACAGTAATATATTACCATTCATTTGAATTCCAGTATATTTTCCATATATTTTGTAAATTAATTTTTGAGACATACTGTAAATCCTATGCTCATAATGAAAGTATTTTGTCATTTAACAGAGAAAACTCCAGAATTATTGACACCGTCCTTAGAATTATGTGGAAAAATCTGCTATTTTTTTTTAATAGCTGTTGTTTGTTTTCAGTTTGTGAATTAAGTACTTGAACGTAAAAGGACACTGTATGCAGAACATCTTGAGATTTTTACATTTGTGCATGCGCATACCTTTCTTCAGTTTAGACCATGACTTCTCAGAGTTCAGATGCAGATAGAAGAATCTACATTCAGAAAATAAATCTAACAGAAACAATAGTGTTGTTGCTAAAATATTATGATATACTAGTACTTGGCAGATTTCATTATTTCATTATTCTGCATTAGTGATCTATGACCAGGTGATCAGGTGATATTTTATATGTAGCCCTCACCAAAAAGTCAAATTTTGATCTTAACTTACCATGACACATGGTTTTAATTGCTTGCATATTTTTTATCCATTACCTTAATTGTGCAGTTCAACCATCTGTCTCTGTGGTGTTAAAAGCTTTTTGTTTTTCCCCAGGGTAATTGATGTAAAAGGGGTCTTATTTGGGTGCAACCTCATGTGTATCCCTCAGAAAAACAAGACAAATTGTTAAATTCTTTGAAAAAACAATATTGTAAAAAAAAAATAATAATAATAATAATAATTGTATAAAAATTATTTATTCCTAAGGAATATTGGTAAAATTTTTGACTCAAAACATGCTGTGTTTATTTGATAAAATTTTTGTCCCTCTTTTTCATGAGGAGTATAAAAAATTCTGTACAAAAACACACATGCAATCATACGCTTAATAAATGCAATTAATAATAAATAAAATAAGAAAACGCAACATCCTAAATAAGTATAGGAATGTTGTAGTAAAAAGAAAGAATTGGAGAAAAAATAGGTTGAACATCAAGATAATGTACATCAAGAGATAAAGGCAATCAGTCTTTTGCATTGAAGTGGTTTCTGTATTAATTTTACTCCTTCACACTCCGCTCACACTCTCTTTACAACTACAGAACAGAATATCCACTGAGTGATGTGTGTACGTGCTCTCGTCTGACTCACGCTAGCTGTTGCTGGATGTCATGAAAGCAAAGCAGCTTTATTCTTGACACAGATCTGACAGAGAGGAATTGAATTTGTGAAGAAAAGTAACAATAAAGGTTGGCATGTACAATAAGCGTGAAAATTACTCCTTCGCTCAGCGACGCTCATAATACAGCTGTATGAATGTGCCAACATGAGCGTTGTAGATTTTAAGAGGCCGAATAGAGAGGAAGACAAAGAGAGCATGAAATGGAATAGAAAAAAAACATGTAGGAAAAAGACAGAGGAGAGAGAGAGAGAGAGAGAGAGAGAGAGATGTGTATTGTAGGTGGAAGAGAAGAGAAAGGGAGATTTCTAAAGTGGGTTTTATTAGAATACAAATGAAAAAGGGTGAATATTTAACATGATACAATAGATAGATAGATAGATAGATAGATAGATAGATAGATAGATAGATAGATAGATAGATAGATAGATAGATAGATAGATCTATCAACAGAAAGTGACAGTCATATACTGTAAGTCATAAAACCTTGTTAGTTAGGCTGAGATGGTTAAGATCTTCCAATGAATCTATTTACAGTATAGTATTCTGTACACTTACACACATACAAAATTACTATTATGCATTTATTTTATTTGGAAGACATGAATTAATTTATTCCTATGGCTTTTCTTTTCTACCCTCATCCTCAACCATTTGATATACTGTAGTTGTAATTTGCAAACTGCCCAAAAATATACACATACTTTCAGTAGCAGGTAAATTAAACTTTGAGACAAGAACAGATCCACATTCATGACACACAACCTGAAAAAGTGCATTTAATGGTTATGGTAATGGTAATGGTAATTTTCAGAAGAGTCAGGAATCTCTTGACTGTGTCACCTTTCCTAACTTTAGGACAAAACTATTCTGCAATGAAACATAATCAGCTTTGTTGTGAATTTGAGCTATTAACTATTAACAATACACCATAATATCTACTGATATTGTTTCTACATAATGAATCTCTTTTTCATGACGCGTAGATGACCCTGAAACCATTCGCTTCATGATTAAAGTGCTGTCAGGGCCAGGGGAGAGTTCAGCTCATATGTTTGTGTTCATACCTGAGTAGTCAGCTGTAGAGGGTCTTCCTTTAAAGCGTTGTAATGGAGCCATGACCTTGATCATCCATTAGCCTTCTCAAAATGATGGTTCTATCTGATCATCTTTCACATTCCTCATGCTCATGTTGACATTAATGCGCACACACAGTACGTGTTTGCACAGCTCTCTTAAAGTTCCATTAAACACGCGTACATTACAAAAAGCCTTGCAGAATGCAAGATAAGAATGCACACATATAAACACAGAAAGAAACATTAGTGGATTTGTCAACACATTCACAGACATGTATCCTAAATGTATTACATATCCACGGCTGGAATATTGCAAAGCGAACACTGGAATGTTGGACAATGACAATTTCAAGGCTTTGAGGTCTGTCATTGAAAAATGATGAGAAACACAACAGGAAATCAAAAGAAAGATTAGCGGCACCAGAGGTGGCTCATTGATTAAGGAATTGTCTACTCTGTGTGAGATCACAATTTTAAATTCTATCAACAACTTGCCCCTCTTAAGCCTTTGAATAGGGCTGATTGGTAAAAATCTTTTACAAACTGAGGATCTATTCCAAAACTTTTAAAGGAAACTCATCACTTTTATTCTATCAACACTGGATGAAATCCAGCCACAATGAATGGATCTGGACCCATACATTGGTGACAGAAAGGGTGGATTAGGTTTCAGTACAACTGCTGTTCCCCTTGGATTATTAGCGAATGGTGTCTAGCCATTATAGTTTTTACTTCGTTTGGTTGGTAAATGCCAAAAAATCAGCGTATACAGTAGGGTCAATCTCAAACTCACTCATTCATCATCTATACCGGTTTATCTTGTATTCAGGGTCGCAGGGGCCTGAAGCGTATCCCAGGAGGCTTAGGGTATGAGGCGGGGAACACCCTGGACAGGGTGCCAATCCATCGAAGGGCACACACACACTATGGGCCAATTAGGCTAAACTGTAAGGCTTTGGACTGTGGGAGGAAACCGGAGTACCCGGAGGAAACCCACCAAGCACGGGGGACCGTGCAAACTCCATGCACACAGAGACGGGAATTGAGCGTGACCGGGAATCAAACCCAGACGCAAGGCGACAGTGCTAACCATTAAAATGTGGAAATAAACAGAAGGCAAATATATCAAATTCAGAAAGCAAATGTCAAATTTAGCTGATTTATTATTCATAAAAATTCTTTCAGATTTTTAAATGTGACATTTGTTATATTGATCATGTTAACTACTAGTACAAAAGGTCAGATTTTCCTCATGTTTAATCTCTTCTACTAAATTATGTATTCATATGACATGCTAATGCATTTGATCTGAAATACATCATAAAGTTTTGCACAAGCCTGTGGGGTCCATGCCAGCTCAAGTCCACATTGTGAATAAAAGTCAAAAGTAAAACGCTCCTAATACAAAAAAAATTTAAATAAAAAAACACTTCATACCCAAGTAGAAAAGTGCGATGGAGTATTAGGGCCAAGATAGGATTATTTTAAAAAGTCTTGGAAGGCTAGGGGCAGGGAATTTCCGAGTTTAAAACTCGAAGGTTTCAAGATGAAAACTCAAAAATTTTGAGAAAAATAACTTAAAATTTTCAAGAAAAAAACTTGAAATTTTCTAGAAAAAAAAAAAATTTCGGGAGAAAAAATTTATGTAACCAGCGATAACCTTGCATCTGTCCATTGCTTTGTAGTTCCTGATAAACAATGGCAATCACCTCATCCAAGTCAGTATGGTGTTTTCTTCTAAATAGGTTCAACTTACAGCAATGTCTTATGATGCTTATGATGATCTGGTGATAGCAGTATTTCCTTTGTTACTCAAGCCAAGGGAAAAGTAAAGTTTGATTAGATGTTCCACTTCAGGCATAATGCAAAACAAGTCATGTCTGCCTAACCTTGTAAAGTGTACAGTACTGTATATGTGGTTTCCTTCCTTGATAGGAAAAAACCCCACAGATTTTGAGTTTGAAACACAAAACTTTCGGGTTTACATCTCGAAACTTTCGGGTTTTAAACTCGGAAATTCCCTGCCACTCCCCTTCAAAGTCTTTTTTTAATTATTCCATCTTGGCCCTAACACTCCGTCGTAGAATAGAGCATAGTGCTAAGTGCTATTTGAGTTTTGGATCCAACAAATAAAATGGAGCCAACAGTGACTGAAGTCTATTGCTGTTGTTTCACCTTTTCCTTTTGTGAATCAAATTCTCATGCCTTATTCAAATATCAAAAAGAATTTAAATACCAATAAGGAACATATTTAAGGTTAACGTGAGCTGAGGAAACATAAAGACAGGATAAAATATTCTAGAGATTTATAATAATATGTCACTTAAAAAAGCACAAGTGGTTGGTGCTGTCAAAGTATTTAAAGTGATTAGAAGTGTTGAGGATCTCAGACAGTCTGGACAAACCTAGAAAAAGTTGACATGACTGGAGAACATGAAAGTACTGTATCATGTAGGGAATCTGGGCCACATTTACTGTACATGTGTTACTACAGTATGCTAAAAACTGTATGCTGTTGTTTATGTGTAGTGTGATGTGAGATTTAGTGTTTAGGGACATCAAGAAAATATTGCTGGATATAGTTTTTTAAAATTAGTATTATATGTTCCAGGTTGAGTTCAGAAAGCCATCATTTGGAATAACATCGGGAATGTTGTGTCATCGTGACATAGTAGGGGTTCATATCAGAATCAGAATCTTTATTGTTATTGTAGCAATGAGACATTGTACAAGGAAATTAAGATGCAACCGGTTTGAACTGGTTGTGCTTCTCATAAAGCTGAGGTGGTGTGCACTGAAAGTTCTGGATATTGATTTTTCTCATGACTCCATTCTGCTGAAGATGAAAAACCCCAGGGTCACAGCATGTTATATTTCTCTTGTTCAGCTTGTTGAAGGTCATGGTGTTATGCAGACTGATATCACACCAAGCCAAGATAAAAGTCTTATGTACAGTACGTACAGTATATACATATATACAGTTTATTTTTTGCATTTTGCACTCAAATTAAGTTTGTTACAGAAATAACACAATGCCCTCCACAACATTTATAAACTAGAACAACTAGAAAAAATAGTTGTATTGATTGTTGAAAATAAATTTAAATTAAAGTGAGGAAGTAGGCAAGTTACATTTCTTTGTGAGAAAGATACTAAACATGTTACAGTACACAATGTAATGTGAGTCAGTGTTGCCTCTCTTCCTGCATGGTAACAGTAGGTGAATAATGATTTTTATATTATATGCAATTAATTAGCAATATTATGTTACTCTATAGCTATGGAAGCATTTTAACTGGAACATTAAGAAATTTCATGCTTTATAGTTTCTTATTCAAATTAGATGGATAGGTATATAGACGGACGGACGGACAGACAGACAGATAACTTTATTCATCCCAGTGGGAAATTACTGATATGCTCTAACAGTGGCTTATCCTCCATCATATGTTACGTAGGTGGGGCTCTTAAGTGGAAAGTTACATTTATTTGTTCTAAATGTATTCATTTTTATTTATTTTATTTAGTTTTAAATTATATATATTATGGATTTATTTTCTGGTATTAATTGATTCTGGTCATTTTTATGTTTTTTTAGTTTGTTTGTTTTTATTGTGGAAGAACAGGCAAGTAAAAGTGTATTTGGTTGTAATAACTGATGAAATGTGTCTTATTTCAGATGTTGTATGTAAAACTAAATAACAGGTATTTTTATTCATTTAAAATTTATTGATGATTTAAAAAGTAATATCATGGCTAAAACTGAGACACACACACACACACACTCTCTCACACGTACAGTCCTGAAGCCAGTCCATCCTGACTGCTTAGCCTAACTGCATCTGACTGATGAAATGCTAGAGAATGGGTATGGTTTCAAGCCATGTTCTCCCTCCCACTGTTTCACTCTTGGTCTGACCTTCACAGCTCATCTCTCTTTCCACCTTTCTTTCAGGGTGACAGTAATGTCATAGTCAGTCCATGTCAGTGGTCAATCTCTATTCCTGGTGTGTGGGTGTATGTGTCTATGTGTACACACACACACACACACACACACACACACACACACACACACACACACACACACACACAATTCAGTATGATGAAAACTCTGGAATAATGTTCTGGTGTTCAATAGTGAAATGAGGTGGGTTACTGATGTGATTGTGACAGTTGAGCCTGAGATGGTGTGTGACCAGATGTGATTAGTAACTGTAATTAGCCTAATAAATGAGGCCCTGTATAATTATATTAAAACAATCTATCAGTGTTATAAAGCTATATTCACTCTGGAGATCTTTAACTGACACTCTAAATATCACCATTTTATAAGCAGGTGATAGCAGGCAAAAGGAATTATCTGCACTGTTACAATTATTAATAATACTAATTATTTATGAAAAGCTATTACAATAAATAATGTTTGTTTTGTATTATGTAACAGATTGTTTACATTGTTAACAGAAATGAATATTTGTAACAATATATTATCCGTCCCTGGTTGTGTATTGTGGTATGCTTAACTATAGGCACACTGCACAGATTTTTGTTAAAAAGAAACTGAATGTACATTTGATATTATACAGTAAACTCAATTTAATAACTTATAAAGCATATCTGTGAGCTTATTTAAAACAAAACATATAAAGTTTGTAAAATTGTATAGTCTATTTATGACAATGATATGTCCCAGTAATCTACATCATGTCTCAGTAATGAATTGTCATTATGGGTTTTTTAGTCTCACTGAAAGGTTAGGTGATAATGAGGAACTGACAGGGTGTTGTTATCATGGAAGCAGGGCATGCATGTGTGGTCGTCTCTCAAGAATCATTTTCTTGCTTAAATTGATGTGGCCTGATTAGCACGTTTGTGTGTGTGTGTGTGTGTGTGTGTGTGCGTGTGCGTGTGTGTGTGTGCGTGTGCATGTGTGCGTGTGTGTGTGTGCGTGTGCATGCATGAACGTGTCAATAATGTGCTCTTATTCATTGGGAATTAGTACTGATCAAACTGCCAAAAATACTTTAACTGCGGTTTCCAAGAACATGTAAATCATGTGACTGATTATGCTACGATCAGTTCTGAATTTGTCTCTCACTCTTTTTTGTAGATTTTGGCTGGAGAGTTGATGGCATTTTTCATGAAGTCAGAGGGAACTCAAGAGAAGACTATTGTTACAGCAGACTGCTGCTACTTTAGTCCCTTGCTGAGACGCATCATACGTTTCCTAGGTAAAGGACCAGGAAGAAAAGGGGGCAGAAATCTCACATCAGGAGTGAGGGAAAGTTTTTCAAAAAACATTAATGTAGACATTACAGCGGTTCTGTAAATTATGATTCATTTGATTGTTTTGGGGAGGCATGATTAAAGGTAGTGTGCTCAATGTGTGCTTCCATCACTGTCTTGTTTATTCAGCCACCAGAGCATTAGTGAGGTCATCAGGCATTGAGCATCAGATGGCGAGGAGGCCTGGGTATACTTAGGATTACAGTACATCAACGATATGTTCAATGGAGTTGAGGTCAGGGCTTTGTGCAGATGACTTGAGGCAAACCACTCCATCCTTGCCAAATCATGTCTTCATGGACTGCACTTTGTGCTCAGGGCCATTGCAAATCTGAGACAGGTTTAATCTTACAGCATACAAAGTCATCCTATTCAATTGTATTTTGTGTCAACAGTTTGGTGAAGGCACACATAGGGTATGATGACCAGGTACCCAAGTGAAAAAAAAAGTATGCTAAGTATATTAAATTCAAGCATATTTAAATATGCTTGCAGCAGACTAATGATTAGTATACTTAGTATACTATATAAGTTTGCTATTTTGGAAAAACTAATTTTGTACTAAGTGTATTTAAGTTGTAATTAAATTGTACAAAAGCACAATTTTAAGTGTATTAAGTATACT
>JAQQZT010000008.1:14609704-14622204 GCA_030068275.1 Clarias platycephalus
CGAGCCTGGCCGGGAATCGAACCCAGACCCTGGAGGTGCAAGGCGACAGTGCTAACCACTACACCACCGTGCCGCCCGTGACTATACTGTAGCATTCTCAATTAATCTAGCTACATGGTAATTAATGGTGCTGTCTGTAATAGTGCTATTGAAGATATTTTCGAGTTACCTGGGAGACCAGACAAAAAAAAGCTTTTAAAGTAGTATGTATTTAAGTTGAATAATTTAAACTTTCTATATGCATGCACTGTACATATAACAGAATTGACAATAAAGTTGACTTTGACTTTTTGACTTTGAGTTTTGAAACTTGTACCAATAATACACGATGCTAGAAACCTGTCCATTGCACTAGACTATCATCTATACACAATAATTTTCTTTGGTATTTTTATTAAATATTTACATTTTATACTTTATAATTTTTTTTAATAAAAAACAAAAAATATATTCCATTTGTATCTTTCATTTGTAAAATAGCATAAAAAAGTCACAGGTTGTGTATACTGTAGAGTGATTACAACTATATTATAACACTCAGAAAGCCCTTTTATTTGGGGTAAAGCGACTGAACTTTTTTCAGCAGAGCCTCTGTTTCACTGAATAATCCACAACTTTTCATGAATATGTAAAACCTATTGATACCTCTCAGGTGACGCCATACACACACACACACACACACACACACACACACACACACCAAAACACACAGTAAGCAGACCAAACGCCCCTCCCCCAAACAGCGCATCAATGAGCATTTACTTACATCTGAACAGAGTCGTTTACATACAGTAAATCACTGATCAATAGCTTAACGTATCAATTTATTCATACAGATGTACCTGTTTTACATGGAAATTTACAGGCTTGTCACTGAATGATTTACTCTGATAAAGAGTCGTATAAGAACAGTGGCAGCTGGCACACATAAATTAAATGCAGGATTATTTTTTGTCATCTAAATTAAAATGCTTTTCTAAAAGTGGGCTGTTGTTATTTACTAACAATATTTGTTAATTTAGTTTAAATTAGGAGTGGGCTCCGGGATGTTGAGCATCGTGATCTTCCTCTTTGACTTCCTACGTAGTCTAATCAGTGCTCAACCGCATGCATGAAGTTTTCCAGAGTGCACTGGCAGAAGTAAACTAATGATTATGAATGCGTCGGGAAAACAGCAAGGAGACTGACTCTGACCATTTTAATAATTCATTGATAAATTAGTGGTCTTTGGTTTCGGCTGTGTTGAAGGTGATCATGTCATCTCGTCGTCTCCACAGCACTGGATGCGCCTATAATTAACTTTTCATACGAATTACATATAAAATCAGATATTTCACTTTCTATAAGTATATATTTTTTCACGTGTGTGAGTCGAGGTTTCAGTTCATTTTCTGACGCGCTCAAGTTCACAGAAAGCAATAAAAAATAGCACACCCTGTTTGCTTTCATTATTTTACAAAATCATAATGTTTTTCGTCATTGTGAGTGCACTTAAATAAAACTAGAGTCTTATAAAGTCTATGTACTGTAGTGTATATAGTTTTATTATATCGTTTTTGCACATTAATCTGGCAGCTTTGCACCTTTTCCTGATGCAGACCCAGAGTCTATTTTCTGGCTATACGCTAGTGTTACACATGATACAATCTAAAGATATAAAGGTATACATATACTTTGCTTAAATTTGATGCAAATAAGAAACGCCTATATTTAATTTAAATTCTAAATTTGTACTGTAATTATAGTACTGTGATTGTAAATTTGTTTAATGTTTCACTTGTATTTCATAAGGTTTTGCCAGCGGTGGTACAGCGCAACGAGGGTCATTATTTATTACAGAAAATTATGATGATCATAAGAACCTACTGCATTTCATTCTTATAAAACGCAAGAATACAAGCAGGGCTGAATGACAACGACATCTGCTGACGCAGTAGCACGTTCTGACTATGTTTTAATTTTAATTAAAGTAATTTAGTTTTATTTATTTCAGTTAATAAATCTACTACAAATTTAAAGAACACAAAATATAAGATGACACAAAACCCTACACGCGTAACTTTTCTAATTACACGTGATAAAATCTAAAGGCTCACTGTGTTAACGTTTACTTTGCTTAAATTCGATCCTAATAAGATTTAATTTAATTTGAATTCTAAATTTGTACTGTAATTTTAGCACTGTGATTCTGAATTCGTTTAACTACAATATTTCACTCGATTTATTTTATAGCGCCACTCAGCGGTAAAAGCCAGCAAACGCACAAACACAAATGCTGCCGCCGTGAAGCTCGACGGTAAAACCAATATTCCGGTTGACTACTGTAAGTATTACAAGAAGGGGATTCAATGATACACAAGGATACACCATGTTGTTTGGAAAGATGACACTGGAGGGAGCTAGTCATTCAGTCCATATCTGGCCCTATACAGTAGTCTACGGTTTGAGTTGCCTCCTTTATACTAATTACTGCATATTAGTATAAAGTTTATACCATATAAAGTTTAAGTGATACTATCTCATAAGTTACTCATCTGGTTGACATCACATAATATAAACAACGCAAATTAGTGACAAGTTACAGAACTTTTTTTTCACTTATTAAGGAAAGTCTGTTCAAAATATTGAACTCTACTCTACCAACTGTATGTGTTTTACTGCTTTACTGCAATCTCAGTGCTAGAGAATAAAAAATTCTACCCATGTATTCTGCTTGGAGCTGTTTTAATAGTTAATGACTTATTATCTTTGGCCCTTGCACCTGAAAGTGAAAAAACATCATGGCATTACTGAGATACAAACATTCACCCAATCATTATTCTGCTGTATATGTATGCAGTATAATCCATTGAATGTAAAAGCAGATAATCCGTTCCAGCCACCCAGAAATATTAACAATATTAACAATTTCCAACACTGTAATCATTTTTTTGCATACAAAACAAGCAAAATATTTAGAAAAGACATGTAAATTAAGTAAAATATGAAATAAACAGACAATATACCTCACTTAACCTTAATTTATGATTCCTCTTGACACTGGCTGCATTAAAAACAAAACTGAAAGTGGCTCTGTTTTCTTCTTGCTATCGTCCTTGCTAACATTCTCGGGACCCATGGCGCTATGTCTCTTCACTAAATCTTACACAAAATGCAAAAAAACAAAAAAACAAAAAAACACCAAATATATGTAATGCACAAGTGGACATGACTTTTTTGCTGAACCGTCATTTAAATTGCACATGTTGATAGAGTAAATTTTCTCTATACA
This sequence comes from Clarias platycephalus, assembly GCA_030068275.1. Taxonomy (NCBI): domain Eukaryota; kingdom Metazoa; phylum Chordata; class Actinopteri; order Siluriformes; family Clariidae; genus Clarias; species Clarias platycephalus. The sequence continues at coordinate 14,612,976 of JAQQZT010000008.1, forward strand.
AAGGTATTACTCAACATGTCTCCATTACAATTCAATAATATTTTATATAACACTTTTAACAGTGGTCATTGTTGAAAAAGCAGCTTTAAAGAATCAAAAGAAAATTAGACAAATACGTTTGAAATGTATAAGGAAATATGAATAAATCAAAATTATCTGACTGCCCCAGATGAGGGCGGTGGTGCAGAGGAAACTCCCTGAAAGAGCAATAGGAAGAAACCTTTGAGAGGAACCAGACTCAACAATCTGTAATCATCATTTGGGTGATTACAGATAGCAGGGATTCCTTTTCAGTCATACTGTATGTTAAGAGGATGGAAGTTAACAGGAAAGGCATCTACGTTAATTTGGAGTCCACTTCTGTTATTGGAGGCTCAGGTACAAAACTGTCTGTGCGAATTTCAGGCCTGAACCATTGAGCGACTGCAGTCACAAGTCATCAGAGTACAGCTGTCTGCATTGCTAAGTCCAAGACCATCTTCATGGTCAAATGGAACCATCCTTAGTCACCCATCAAAAGCATCCCACCAGGGCACCAGACAGGCCCAGAGGGCAGAGGGGGGTCTGGATCACTGGCAGCTCAGGAGTACAGTACCATGTGTAGCAGAGAGGAAAGAGGAAGAGAGACCATTTACACCATCAACAAGCAATGCATTTGCAACATCATTGAACCCAACTCTCGAATCCTCTTTGAAAATCCATTTTGTAGTTGCTGATCTCCCACTGCACTAATGCTTGCAAAGATGACACCATTGACAAGAGAAATGTGCATAGATGGATGAAGAAGAGGAAACCAGCATTGAAGACAAACCACACAGTGAGAGACCATCAGCTGTGACGAAGGGATTTTCAAAGAGGTTTCAAGAATTGGGTTTAATGATGGCTCAAGTGCATCGCTTGTGATAGAGATATCTTTGTAGAAAGGAAAAGATACTCTACCTGCTATTTGAACAAGCTTTATTAGTTATTAAAAGAGTTATACCTACATTTGCATCACTTCAGTATAGCCCTGGTATATGTTTTCCCCTGTCATTCATAATAAAAAGCTTCCTGTGTCTGTTTCTGTGTCTCACAAGAGAAATTGAATTGAAATATTTAGAAAAACTATCAAATATTTATATCAAGAATATTTTGAAATGCATATGAATATGTTTTCCTAATTAAATTGACATCTAGATTCACTATAATCAATGTGTCTCAGGCAATAACACCAGTCAAGAGAATCAACTCCAGTGATCACTACATATACTGTAAATATATTGCTTAGTTTTACATTTTGTGCAGTGCCGCATGCAATTCCACCTTTTATTTCTTTACCATGGTGTTGATCCATAGTACACCGGTAGTCATTTATAGAAATATCATTTTAAGGCTTTAATGCTGCTTAAATACGTTTGCCACCTCCAGTGTTGAACGTAAGTGTGAGTACACCTGCAGCATAAATCAGTTTAAATGGAAGTGAGTAGGGGGTGAGCAGGAGGACTCTGTGTTGGGATCGGGGCACAGCCGGAGTACTCCATAATACAGGAAGGCAAGTGCTTTATTGAAGCAGATGCAACGTGGATGACTCACATCCTACTTGCTTTTCCCCTAAACCCGAGTGACGTTATATCAATTAGCCATGAGCTCACCATTTTCAATCAGGGTTGTGGCACTTGTAAGGCAGAGCAAAGGTCATAATCATGAGAATAGATTGGCAAAATATCGTTAATATCTAAAATCTCTAGTCAGTTATCATGTTCTTCCCACCATCTCTCTCTCTCTCTCTCTCTCTCTCTCTGACACACACACACACACACACACACACACACACACACACACACACACACACACACATACACACAATACTCAGGACCCACCTCTCCAACATTATCTTTCCCGGAAATTGCATTTCCAGCACAGGCAGGGCCCCATTATGAGAGCAGAGAGACATGCTGTAACCTTTTTAAAAAGCCATTAGAGCTGCACCTGCCCCTCCCCCATTATCCAACAACACTACGCTCCTTCCCCCCATCAGTCCTCCCTCTTTCTTTAAAGCCTCTGTAATGTTATTAACCCTCCTCAACATTGACCATTACCCTGATCTCCAGCAGGCCCCTGGCCTCCAACTGCCCTCCCTTTAATGGAGAGGACAGGAGAGGAGCGGAGAGAGAAAAACAGACATTTTAAAGGAGAGGAGAGGAGAGAATGTGAAAGAAAAGGGAGAAAAGAAGAGAGGGAAAATAAGGAGCGAAAAAAGAAAGGTGAGGAAATGATGCAAAAGTAAGGGAAGAGAAGATGTGACAGAAAAGGGATGGGAGGAGAGGAAATGGCAGGACAGGGGAGCACAATATGGGAAAAGACAGGACAAAGACGAAACCAGGATGGGACTAAACAGAGGTCAAGAAAAGAGAGGATGAGAGGAAAGCATGCATAACCCCTCGACAATCAAAGAGAGCAAACAGTCTTCACATATACACAGACAGATCAAGGGGGAAAGCATCAGTAACTTGGATGAGATCAGAGCAAACAGACAGTCATCCACTCTTGTGTGTACAGTACAGTACACACACACACTTGTAGAGGGAGGGATTGAGAGAAACTGAATTACTAGGGCCAAACTTCCAGATGGACATCCTATATCCCAGAGCTTGGATTGCTCTCAAGAAGTAAGATGGGTGGACATAAAGGCCACAGACAAGAAGAGAGAGAGAGAGAGAGAGAGAGAGAGAGAGAGAGAGAGCAAGAGTAATGTGCATACACACACTTTAATTTTATTTGCCTTCACCTTTTCTTCTGACTTTCCCTTGTGTAAAATACTGACTGATGCAAAACATCACCTTCTCATGCAATAACCTCACTTGCTCTTTCTCTTTAACCTCTTTCCGCTGCCTGTCATTTTCCTTGTCCGCTGTTTCCTGTTTTTTTTTTCAGGTTTCTAATCTTTATCATCTTCATCATCTTCATCATCTTCATCATCATCATCATCATCATCATTATGCCGTTTGAATACGAGCAATCAGCCATTGTCATCTTCTTGAGTCATCCTGCCTGCACGTGTGTGCGCACACACACAAACACACACACACACACACACACACAAAGAAAAAGAAAAAGAGAAAAGAATACAAAAGCTTGTTGGCAACTTAAACTAATATATAATGATAATCCATAAAGGCACTTGTGATTTCATATTATTCTAAAGTCATATCTCAAATATTCAGTTAATAATGAAAACATCAATTCTCTCTCTCTCTCTCTTTCTCTCTCTCTCTCTTGCTCTCTCTTTCTCTGTTGCAGTGCGTGATGCCTGACTTGCATCATGCTCTCACTGAGGGAGATGTTTGCAGCCAGTTTGTCAGGCACTGACGTGAAATGTCACAAATGTCATGTCATGTTTATAGTGGAATTATCCCACTTCATGCAACGAAAACTCAAAGGCAATTCTAGTGTGGTAAACAATTATGTAGGAATGCAGAAAAAGATGTGGAAGAATTGGCTAAGGCATGCACTGATGTGGAAAATTACAAATGCAAAAAAAGAAAAAAATTAATTTGTCTTCACGGTTTATTCTGGATGGCTTTGACATTAGGGCTGAAAACCATGCAATTGGGTGTTGACAGTGTGCTCAACATTTGAGTGGTGCATTGGCGTGATAACTGCATTAGAAATATATGGTCAACTATTTCACAACTTGAAGTCATGACAAGATTAGGTGGATCATACCATCAGCCCACCATGAGTGTGAAAGAAGGCAATTTTTCCCAATTGGGAATCCCATCCACACAACAGCCAACTGTGACGGGAAAATAACAGAATAACCATACATTCCGTCTCTGGTCTTATTTCTTATTCTTGTGTGAATAAAGTTTGTTTCTTTTTTTTGTTAAGCAACAAGAAGAAATGAGCAGGTACTGGTTTCAATTATGTACTGTACATTAAAGAGCATGAGGACAACAATCTTCTCTCTTATGGGGTCATAATAATGAGTTATAACATACTTAACCAGTTTTCTTCTTAGCTAGATATAGTAAATATCCGTTGCTACTAAATGGACATAAAGCATTTTCTTATCATTTTTACATTCTCTGTATATACAGTATAATTAAAACATGTTCTCAGCTAACTTACATCTCCACTGAACACTGTTACATTTTATTTCAGAGCATCTAAAAAAATAGAATGTCATGCATAACAGTTCATAATTTAATTTAGAAGTGAAATTACCCTATATTCTAAATCTAAATGCATCACGTAAATCATTTCAAGCCTTTTTTTTATTTTGATGATTGAGTTTGAGGCTTATATACTGTATACTGATCAGCTATAAGAACATCACATCATACAGTAACATTGGGATTGGAATAACTATAATATAGATTATCAATAATATACCAGTAAACTGATGACAGGATCATGGGAACCCAAGGGTCATTTATGCCCATAGGCATAAAATGGCCAGTTTATCTGGTCTAATCTCTACTCAGTGCAGCCAACATGCCAACAAACGTCTATGCTGGACACAGTTGAAAGGCACCAGAACACCACACCTGCATGTGTACCACAGCCTGCCACCCATGGCACCCAGCAGACAGAGAGCGCAAAGCCGCCAACCCAGCCTCCAAATCCCCCAGATCCCAATCAAATTGAGCACTCATGGGGATGCAATGAACAAACAAGTCCAATCCACGGAGGCCCACAGCATCTGAAGGATCCGGCACTAACGTCCCAGTATCAGATACCACAGCACAGAAACACAAACACACAGTTGTGCCATCAGAGAAGAAAAAATCCATTTGTGGAAAAATCTGGTCATTTAATATTTTCAGGTAGTTAGTATTTTTTGGGCAGATAACGTTGCTGAACATACCAACAGACCAAAAGAAGCAATCCCAGGTCATAACACTTTCCTCATCTGGTGGTATGGTAGGCACTGACATGATGGATGCATCACTCCATCTGCCTCTCTTCTTACCCTGATGCACCCATCACTTTGGGACATTGTAAATCTGGACCACATGACCCTTTCCCAATGCTCCACAGTCCATTCTTTATGTTCCATAGCAAATCAAAGTATTTTTGGACCCAAGGGCCCAAGTACTATGACATCAGCCCTATGACATCACCCCTATAGGGACTTTGTGTTTTTAATTACCTTCACTAATAAATGGTTTTCTTAGTGTTACATTGCTGTTTAATCCCTTGAATTTTCTTTGCATTTTGCAGGTGGAAATGCTCTTATTTTAACTATTTAACAACATTCTTATTATTGTATTCCCTGTTCTGCCCAAGACATTGCACCACCGGAGCCTTACAGTACCTGCATTGCTTGAATTATCTCATCCAGGGTTTACAAACAGTGTGCTTCTTTAACTGCTTGTTTTTAAGAACATTGTGTTCTACTCCCCTAGGGCACCCCAGATTCACTGATGTCATGTATGCTCTGTACTCTAGCATCAAGAGCATCATGCTGTTCCCAAGATTTGAAGATGTCATGCTGATGCCACCATCCAGCTTTAAGGATACCATGGAGGTGCCAGACTCTTGCACTCATACCCAGGTCTGGTCTCAGGCCCCTGCCCAGCTCTGGCCGTGAGCACATGCCCAGTTTTAGCCCCTCACTCATGCCCAGTTCCATTACATCCCCCAGACTCCATGTCACACCCACAGCATCAGATACATCAACCACACATTTTGGAGGGCTTGTCAAAGCCCACCACTGGAGCACTCTGAAACAGTGCTTTATTGGGGGGAGGATGTCAGGGTTGTCCCCAGGAAAGCGCTTCTGCACTAATTAAACTAATGTTGGGTGTTTTTGAAGTTTTTGTGTTTGTCAAATTAGGTTTGTTGTTTAAGCTTCTAGTTTTTGTTTCAGGTTTGTCTATGGTTTAGGTACCTGTATAGTAAAAAAGTGATGTAATGCCCTGGTTGTTTGATGTTAAAACAAAAACTTATAGTTAAATACAGTAGTCAGACATGTCCTGATCTATATCTACTACTACTACTACTACTACTAATAATAATAATAATAGTGAAAATAGCATATATTCTACCAAAAAAAAATTTTTTAAACGGTTATTACCTGCCACAAGTGACCTGAGGTTTCCACTGTAAACTTTTTTTTTTTTAATGTAAAAACATTTTTCTTTCAGTGCTAGAAAATGTGCAATTTATTGTGCATATTTTTGTTTTTGTTTTTTTGGCCTCTTTTGATGTTAGTGTTCTGTGTTCTGCTAATCTCTCTGTCAAGCTCTTAGGTGATTGCTTCCATAAAGCCTGATCCATAAACCCTGATTTCTTCAGCTCGTTCTCTGGGGTGAACAGAATGGCAATAGAAAAGCATGAAGTTGAATCTGGAAAGAATGACCAATTCAACCAATTCAACCAATTTAACTGCAAGGAGTTGTCTGTTGCCAACTTCGTCGTTCCTTTCAGCAGGGTTAATTTTTCTTGAAAAGAATGTCAAAGGGTCTAGTTTGGGCTTCTACCTAAGTCTTTGTGAAAAGATGTATTAGTGTCCACAATAAATGGTCTAATGAAATTTGGGTATTTTAATAATGGAGCTTAAGTGAATATTTCTTTCAGTGTCTCAAATGCTCTTGCTATTGCTGCTGGGTTCCACCGTCTTGTTCTTGAGAAGAAAGGCGAGTAGTGTGGTGATCATGCTGAAGTCTCACATGAAATGTCTGTAGAAGTGTGCGATTCAAATGAAAGTTCCTTCAGTGTAGTAGGAACAGGCCAGCCTATAACCACTAAAACCTTATCTTGATGCATCGGCACCCCCAGAAGACTGCCTAGGAGGACAGTGTTGGCTTAGGTGGTTGAGGCTATAGGTTGCTGATTGGAGAGCATAAAACCTGTGCCAATAACTTGTGGTCCAAATCAGCTGACGTGTTCACCCCGAGAAGATGAAAAAAGGCTACCTGACAAACCTGGACATTTTTTGGAATTATATCAAAGTAATGGGAATATTTGCAATGACTAAGTTCCCCAATTATTGTTTAAACACTGGAACACTGATAGAGCCAAAGCGAGCCCATTTTTGCAATATACTCTATTCATAATTATGAGAGATGGTGTTACAGGCAGCCTTCCACTGATCTCCCTGTTGTAGTAAGCTCTGCACAGACCCGGTCGGGGGAAGACTTTGGCCTCTCTGAGTTGTTCCAGGGCAGATGGAACTAACGGCAGGGAGTAACAATACTTTACCAGGGAAAGAAGCAGCTGATACTAATCAATGCCATGAAGAAACCTCCTAAGCCTCGGAATGTGAAAGGGCATATGTACAGTAGGCATGCTGTAGAGCCTAATTGACATAGTTCTCTGTGGCTTATGGTTTTCTGGGGAGCGAAACAATTGTGACAAGAGAGGGCCTAGTCCCAGAGCTTAATGACACAGTCCAGTGGTTGTGGGAGGAGACATGGCTTGACCTTAATTACCATTTCTTGAAACTCCAGGTAATCAAGAAGGATCTTGGTGCTCTCAAAGGTCATGGAAACAATGAAGGAAGTAGGGGTTTGAAAACAATGAGCTTAACAATTTGATGACCAGCATGTTATCTCTTTTCTCTAGAGTTGATTTGGGGTCAAGGGCATGCATCCACAGGAATCCAAGAATGACAGAGAACCTGATAGTTCATGTGACAGGGAGGGAGGGATATGTTCTTGTAGTGTAGGAAACTGACCTGTAGTGTGAGAAGTTTAGTGCGGTCAGTAGAAGAGCTTGCTCCTGTGGGACCACTGTCCAGAACTTGCACTGTCAGCTGGTGTTGTTGCAGTGGATGAGGTGTCAACTGGAGCTTTTCTGTAAGGAAGCAGTCAATGAAGCACTCATCTGTGCGTCTGAGTCTGTTAACGCTGTAACACAGGAAGATACCCCTGGGTGCATTATCTGAACTGATAGCGTGATGGTATGATGAAAACTATAATGAGCATTACTCAAGCGGGTGGGTGGAGTATCTTGTTCTAACTCTGGGATTTGTGCTTGTGACCACACTTTAAATGAATAGCAGGTAATTACATGTTTTGTTTTGTTTTTGAGAAACTAGAGTTTTTTTTGTCAATGCTGCATCAGTTATGGTAAAGCACTTTCGAAACTAGAGCAGAGTTGACTTGCTTGGGTCTTTAGCAGCACGTCTAAACAAATAAACATAATGACACCTGGTCATCTTTGCACACCATCTCCATAAGCAGATCTGTGCTAAGCCCATGACAAAACATGGCCTTAAGTATCAGCTTATTCCATTCGCTGCCATTCTCCGGTCCCTCTGTTTAAGCAAAAGCAAACATTCACCCAATTCCTTACCCTCGGGAGGCTGGTCAAACACTCGTCAGACCCTCTTCAGGAAGCACTTGTAGAAAGTGACATTCTCACCTCCCTGGTTCCAAACTGTCACAGCCCTTCCAAGAGCTTTGCCAGCAAAGATGCAGATATGTACTGTGTAATCTTGGTTTGCTCCCTAGCTCCTTTCTGATTCTGTATTCAACTATTTATCAGAAAATGTAGCATGTTTTTTGAAAATCATGTGCAATTCATCAGACGTTCAAGCACAGATCTTATAAATCAAACCCTGCTTTAAGTTGTCTTACAAATGAGACATTTGACCAACTGAAATTTTAAGTAATCAAAGTTTACATTTCCTTGAATAACCTCTGCTATAATACTCGTTGATGATTTGTTTGTAAGCACTAATTCATGAGGCATTGTGTTCCAGTGATTTCTTTGCAGAAAATCTCCATAAGGGACAACCCCCCCAATTCTGCCCTCTCTCTCTCTCTCTCTCTCTCTCTCTCTTTTCCTCCATTAGCAGGTGGCAGTGGAGTGTGTGTATGTGTGTGGGGTGGCGTGGCATGGGGGGGCTGAACAGGATGGCGATTCTCTAGGCCTTCAGAATTGTTCATATTCAAACGGCTCCTTTTGTTCAGACCCACAGCACGCTCAGACACTGAACCATGCCAGGAATACAAATCAGACCTCTGACAGGGCAGTTAACCTGCCTCTAAATATAGCTACAGAGAGAGAAAGAGAGGGAGAGCGAAACTTGTGGTGTGTAAGCCACAATAAGGGACAAAGAGATGGAAGTCTTAGTTGTGATGAAAATATGAAAATAAATTCATCATAGCTATAAAAAAGCAACGGGTGTGGGTTGCTTCCTGCTGTAATATTTGCTTCAGTATCACGACTGAAGCAAAAAAAATAAATAAATAAAAAAAGACACTCCTGCACTGTGGGCCAGAGGGTGTTTATGGTG
>JAQQZT010000008.1:14631711-14649791 GCA_030068275.1 Clarias platycephalus
GTGTGTGTGTGTGTGTGTGTGTGTGTGTGTGTGTGTGTGTGTGTGTGTGTGTGTGTGTGTGTGTGTGTATGCGTGCGTGTGTGTGTGTGTGTGTGTGCTTGAGTGTGCATACATTCATGTGTGTGTGCGCGCACATGCGCACAAGGCACCTAGAGATGGTCCAGCTCCAGCTCCTGGGGCTGAGGTAAATAAGGTCAGAGGGAAAGAGCAGCTCCATGAGGAGCTGCTGCATCAAAGCCCAAAGATCCATCACAATGGCATCCTCCAATCCTCATTCAGCCAGCAACAGAAAGAGCGCGAGCCAGAGGCAGGGAGACAAAAGAGGTGACATTCTGTCACTCCAGGAATTAGTCTACCAGGAGAATCCTATTGTGCATGTGTGGAGGATTCAATGTTCAACATGATGCAGCCTGTTTGAAATCGATTACCGCCTTGGCTAGGAGCATTGCAGCTCTTCAATATGCGTCATAGCATCAGCATATTTACATGATATTAACGCCGAGAATTGCAAAGTCATAGCAATCTAAAGCTGAGGCTCGGTCTAAATAAAATCAGAGCAAATACAACCCAATTATAGATATGGACCAAACTAAAGACACGCTGTGTAATTTCATTCAGCCCACACCAACTTGCGAAATTGAATACTGAAGCATATTCAATATTGATGTATTGAATTCTGCAGCACCCCTTCTCGGATTTTCACATTAGAAGATTATCATATGATGGACTCCAAATCCCAAAATGCATCAGCAGTTCTATCAGATGCGTGTGCACAACAGCACCTGACACCAAGCATTTGTCTTTTTCTCTTTCTCTCTCTAAAGTACCTGTTACAAAGGGAGGGGGAAAAAAAGTCAATACAGAAAGTTATTGGACACTTTCAGCCGGGATTTGGGATTCGAGTAGATACAGTACAGTACAAGTTCTCTTTCAAAAAAGATACGAAAGTATGATTTGTTTTTCTAACAAAGCTGCAGCCGTCGAGAAAGAAAACCGTTCCTATCGTGTTAACTCGGTTCAAGAGCATGGGTTTAAAGGTCCAGGTTTCCAGAAGCGATCATTTAATGTTTGTGAAGAAGTTAAAGAAATTAAAAGAATTACATTTTAATAAGAAATGTTAATATATTTATTAAATATGTACGTTTTTAATAGTTTGCGAATTGAAAAACATGATTAGCCTAAGTTAGTCTACAGGATAATCAAATTAATCTATTAATAATTATTAACAAATTGTTAATAATAAATGCTTATCTGCTTATTAAGCCCTTTAGCATCCTACATTCTGCTTCAAAATCTCTTTTGTTGTTGTTGTTGTTATCTAAAGAATTATTGAAGTTCAGAAAAAAATTAACTCTAGACTTTAGATTTAGATATTTAGACTTCAATAAGACTTCTGCAGTTTATCAAGCAGTGCAGTATACAAAAATCACTGTGTGGGATTCCAATTCATTCATTTTTGGTAAAAGCTTCATCCTTATCAGAGCTGCGCTGGATCTGCAGCCTGTTCCAGGAACACTGGAAGCCAAAGCTATTTCAACCTGCAATATAAAGGAGCAGAATCTGATGGCATGACATTTGAGTGACAGCAGCTCAGCCCTAGTCATGCATTTATTTTAGGTTAGTGTCTTTCCGGTTACTAAGCCTCTTTTTCCAGAAAGAAGGGTCTCATCCATGTTTATTAGCTTATTATTAATATGTAGGTGTTCATGACTTTATATAGCATCTCACTTTGTTTTAACCTACTTGGGAGTAATTTCTGGCAGTTAAAACTGGGTTTTAATATCATTTCTTGCATTTATGCAACGTGACGTGATCCAAGGTAGAATGTGATTTTGAATGTGATTTTTCAGGCTTAGGGCTAGGGTGAAATGTTGTGCGTCCTATTGTGAGTCCGGTGTTATCTGTGGCTATGTATTTAATGGGGTGTAATGTGATTATCTAAATCCTCCATTATACTATGTGAAGAGGAAGAGGCTCAGGCGCAGACAGGTCCATGACAGCATCAAGACCCCTGCTCATACTCCAGTAGAAGGAGAAGCGGAAGAGGATTTTCCACACTATCTTAGAGACAAGAGTAAGAGGGGAGAGACAAGTGTATGTGAGAAAGTGTATGCGCATTTATTTATGTATATCTATGTATATCCGTGTGTATATACAGTACACACACACACACAAAGTATAGGTGTGTGTGCCAGTCCATCACAGGGGACTATGCATACTCATTCAAGTTGTGAGGTGGAAACTCTACCTGCTGTGCTATGCCATGCTGCTGTGTGTGTGCGTGTTTATATATACTCCACAGCGAATTTCTCTGCCAACACTCATACACACAGACAGCATTCACACTCTCTCTTCCACTCACACAAAGGGTGTTCAAGTCAAACTGGGACTTTTGATTGTGCAGAATAACAGAACACAATACTGATAGTAAAAACTATCTTTATTACTCTATATAATCCCCTGCTACACTAATGCACTTATCCCAGCGATTCATTTCATCAGTACAGCAGATCCATGATCGGACTGCCTGGTTCACGTCTGAAACACTGGCCAAGATCGTCATTCATGGCCGTATGGCTTTCTTTAAAATGTTTGCACCATTCAAATGTTTTACTGCAGCTGCGTGTCTCATCACCGTACCGTGCTTGAAGTCTTCTGTAAATGTCACTGGATTTTACACCTTCATTAACGAGTATGACTTGAACGCCTTCTGTGTACTGTATATGTATATACACTGGTCAGCCATAACATTAACATTATAACCACCTAAGTTTCGGGTTCCCTTTGTGCCTTCAGGATGACTCTGTCCCCTCAGGGCGAGGCTCCGCAGGGCCTCTGGGGGTGTGCTGTGGTGTCTGGCACCAGGATGATCCTTAGGGTGCTGTGGGTTACAGTGGCCTCTGTGAATCGGACTCATCTTATGGGTGTCTGGGGAATTTGGAGGCCTGGTCCGGAGCCTTGGGATCTTTGCCTGCTGGGTGTTTTGGTGTTACTGTACTCTAGCGTGGCAGTGGCCTGTGCTGTGCGTCACTGGCTTTCTCTATGAGATCAAACCAGATCGGCTGGCCTTTGGTCTTGGCGGGAATGGGTGACCCTTGCATGCCCATGGTCCTGTCAAAAGTTTACTGGTATATAATTGGTAATTAGTGTTAACATGTTAATGTTATGGCTGATCGATGTGTTTATATTTAAAATTAAATGTAACAATGTATCATAGGTAATATCCTAATGTAAAAAGCACTGAACTAAACAAAATCAAAATTTGTTGCGACATGCCTTTACCTTATAGCAGCAGTATTAGGCACATTTTATAGAACGACAACATCTTCTTTAGCGACATACAGTACAAACATCCTTATGTTCAGAAATCTACATTGTTTTACTCATGCAATAAAGCATCAGTCATAAAATAATTGTCTGCAACAAAATGAATATAAAAATAGTGCCTGCTTAAAAACATCTACACAGTATATGGTTATGAATGTCTCTTTAAGAACAAATTAGCTTTTTTAACACTTTTTTTTAAATCAGGTTTAAACAATATACAGCAGCTGCTTTGCACATTATGCAGTAGAAACCAATATTCCTTTAAAAGTGTCATTCCTGGCATCACAGTGAATCTGCCGCTTAGGCACGTTAACTGAGCGCTAATTACAAACATGATGAGACGTTAAAGATAGAGCATGCAATTAAGTAGAAAGTTAAAACATATGTGCTTGATTTAATGCATTGGAATAATTTTTATTTTATAATTTTTTTAATGATGTTTAACATTCATTCAGTTGATTCAGTACCAGGTGTCACCAGTGTCACGGCTATTTACGTTCTGTTAGATGACGAATCCAAAAATAGTGATCGTGAGTAAGAAGTAATACTTGACAAACATAAATAAAGATAAATGTATAAATGACTTATTCATATCAGATGATTTTATATACTGGGGATCAGGTTATGGTTTTGTTTCTCTCGCTCAGTGTGAGACATGCTCAGTGATCAGCTTGAATTCACTCCTCTGCTTAGGCTAAATGAGACCAACAGCCTCTTAAGATAAAATCTTTATGTATGCATGATTAATTCATGTTAGATGCTGGAATGCTTATAATTTGATTGGAACCGGTTGTTATCCGTGCAGCGCAGGGTTGTTGTCTCTGCCTGTACTACAGAGCAGAGTTCTCATATTTCCACCTGCTCTTCTTACATCTGTTCAGCCACTGAGAGCCTCCGGGGACACACACACACACAAACGCAGCCGCGTGTGTGAGAGAGCCCCTGCTATTTTGTTTGTTTGCAGTGCAGTAGTAGCTAGTTCGCAATAGGTCAGACCATTGTAATTATCTTGTAGTGTCTTGTGCCAGATAAGAGAGACAGAAAAAGAGAGGGAGAGAGAGAGAGAGAGAGAGAGAGAGAGAGACTTATGGGGGCTAAATGTCTTCACAAAAATAGGAATTTGGCTGGTCCCCAAATCTTCTTTTTACAAACTGCAACTTACTGAGATTAGACTTAGAGTAGATATTGTGTCAATGAACGATCACAAGAATAGTGAGCTACATAATGTGTGTTTGTGTGTGTGTGTGTGTGTGTGTGTGTGTGTGCATAGAGAGAGAGAAATTCGATGTGGATTACTTTTATCACCTGACTTCTCTTTATCTGTAGGAGTAGTCTTCTACGTATGTGTGAGAGACACAACGAGATGAACAAAATCTCTGGGAGAAAGAGAGAATGCAGCGATTCTACTCTTGTCCACATCACTGTTATTATAATGATAATTATTATTAGTCACCGGAGGCTCTTATTTGTACTTCTGACACATCCCGTGAGTGTGTGTGTATGTGTGTGTGTGTGTGTGTGTGTGTGTGTGTGTGTGTGTGTGTGTGTGTGTGTATGTGAGCATTCATCCTCACTCTCACTGAATGAATAAATAGATAAAAGATATAAATAAATATATAAATAACTATTACGTGCTTAGCTCTGGGTGCTTGGCAACTGAATCCCTTGGTTGCCAGGGCAACGGGTGCTGCAGAATGGGAGGTGATTGGCAACTGTGACAACGAGGAGGGAGTGACTTTTGACCTCGTTCTCTGGCGAGGAAAGAAATAGGAGGGATGGCGCGGGTGAGGGAGAGAGAGAAGGGGGAAACAGCACAACAATCAATAGTATAAATATTCATTCAATACAGCCTCTTTTCACCTCATTCGAAAAACTCTCCATGCTAAGGCATACAGAAACACACACACACACACATACAAGCAACAACAAACAGACATTTTTCGCGCACGTATCCCGATGTGTGGATATGCTCTGTCATACACGTGCACTGTATCAGGGACAAAACCTGTCGCAGGTACTCGCTCTTTGTCACATGCACACTCAGCAGAGAACTGGTGAAATGTGAAGCCTTGTTCTTCCACTTTCACAATCGCTTTCACACTCATACATACAGCTTTTTTTCCTTCACTTCTCCTGTCTACACATATACATGACAACTCCCTCTCTCTCTCGCTCCCTCACTCTCGCTGTCTCTCTCTCTCTCTCTCTCTCTCTGTCTCTCTGCATGGCTAAACTAATAAGGATGTGATTAACGGTGTTGTAATTGCCCTGTAATCAGTGTTAATTAGAAGTGAGATACTACAGCAGGACAGGACAGTGGCGTCAACGTCTCAGCGTCTCAGTAACTTTCCCTCACCTCATCACCTTAGCATGTACGACTTGTATTCGTCCTCACCTTACTGTATGTCTGCAACTTTCTTTGCATTTCTACAAACTGACACAGAACAGCATGAGTGTGGATGCATTCACTGTTAAATAATACAGACGATATTTAAATACTATATGTGAGGGATAAAAGATGACGGTACACACTGTTATAGGAATTCAACAAAGGCGGAGTAGTGTGATTTGACCTGCTAATGATTCCAATTTTTCATTATTCATGATTAATCTGTTTTTAGGTCACATTAGGTCACCAGAAGAGAGTGGCATAGTTACTGTACAGGGAGCGTTCGAGTCAAACCGGGACTTGTGATGAAATTTCTTGTGAATGAAGGTGTAAATCCAATTGACATTTACTGAAGACTTTAAGCACAGTACGGTAATGACACCACAGTAAGACATTTGAATGGAGTAAACGTTTAAACGAAGGCTGTATATCCATGAATAACGATCTCAGCCAAGGTGTCTCGAAGCTCACTGCAGTCGTTCCCTGAAACTTCAGTGAGTGGAGCGCCTGATCCTTGATAATCAATGGATAACTTGTTGCCAACATGCAGAAGATACGTATCTGTCTGTGGGAATTGTTTACCATCATTCACCAACACCACTTGCATATTACAGGAATTCGGTTGAGTATTACCAAATCAACCGTACAGTCCTGACCATGCTCCAAGCCATTTCCAAATGTGAAAAATTAAAAGAGTTAAAAGAGTTCCTGGGAGGCCAGCGTTTTAGATGTCAAGCAGGAAGCCTGATCATGGCGCTGGTGTACTGAGAAAACTTTCTACCTTGATGGTATCCAAGCACTAGTGAAACACTGGGATAAGTGCATTAGTGTAGCAGGGAATTATATAAGGAAAAAAAGGCAGTTTTTACTCTCATAACTGTGTTCTGTTATTCTGCACAATCAAAAGTCCCAGTTTGACTCAAATGACCCAAGACATAATATAATACAGTACAAAAAGTTCAACTGTCTATGAGTGGCACCAAGTTTTGTATTGGCTTGTCAACTAAATAAGATTGACAGTCAACTCAATAAGTGTATGGACATTTACACGGTGTGTATTTTTACATCAGTACACCACAACGATTGAGCGGAAATAAATCCTCAATTTAAGAGTTTTAAGAAAACAATATTGCATTAACTGTTTAGGAATTACAGACATTTTATCTCTCTGTCCATTTTGGCAGCCTCAAAAGTAATTGTCCAACTGACTGATACATGTAGTTTTATGGTGGCTTCTTTCTTAGATATTTCATGACAAATTAAGGGGAAACAGGGGATCTGGCATTGATTCTAAGTGCTGGATGTGCATTTGATAGCTGTTTATTGGAACTGTCAATATGAGGTCATAAGAGCGGTAATGTGATGGAGGCCACAAGTCCAGATTAAGCCTGCTCTGTTCTGGAACATAATTACCTGGACAGATGAAATCAGGATTATCTTGGACCAGAATGATTAGAAGAGAAGAATATGGAGAAGCACACCATATCTTCTGTCAAACATGTTGGAGGCAGTGTCATGGCATATGCTTGTATAGCTTCCAGTGTAACTATAATGGAGTGATTATTGATGATGTGACTGCTGATAGAAGATGCAAAAATGAATTCTGAACTGTATAGTGCATCATTTCTGATCAGATTTAGTCCAAAACGTATAGGATGACGCTTCACAGTACAGATGGCTAACGACCCAAAACGTACAGCAGAAGCAACTCAAGAGCTTATTAAGACAAAGAAATGAAATGATCAGGTGACCTCAATCTAGTTGAGTATGCTTCTCGTTTACTCACCTAAAGGCAGCTGCAGAAAATGCCTGGCCGAGCAGCTCAAGAAAGGAAACATTTGATGTTTACGCCTTCCAGCCTTTGTTGACTGCAAAGAGCTGAGCCTGTGAAAAACAATGGGATTGTGTAAAAATGGCTTTAACTCTTAAACGATTAATGCAACATTTTAGTTTAGCTGAAAGTTGGCGCTTAAATTCAAATCCATGGTAATGATGTAGTGAAGCATAAATACTGTACTACTATAATATACTATACACAAATATACATACATATATGAAAACATACATACAGTACATACAGTGTGTGTGTGTGTGTGTGTGATGCGCTATAGCTACAATTATGGGAATTCATGTAAGGCATTTCAAAAGCAGCATGCAATAAGATGCAAGATGTTTCTGCTCAGCTAAACCAACACCTAACAGATGTTCGTCTACAGGACTGAAGGCTGTCGAAGATGAATTTGAGCACTGTGCATAATCTGCTCTAGTACACGTGGTTTATTTTCAAGCCTGTACACAGTAAACCGTAGTTGTCTACTTCCATGCTGAGACAGGACTGACAGATGTGTGCTGGCTGATTGTGCGGGATGAAGAGAGCGGGGAGGTAAGGCTTTCTGACAGGTGTTATGTGCCACAGCTGGCCAAAGGTCCCTCAGCATGAGCGTCCTCTGTCATTCCACCTAGCACTCCGCCTCGTCACTCAGACTTCACGCTGCGCGATGGCTCTCCGCTGAGACAGATGTTATAGTCAGACAGATAATTTTTCTTCTACCTTATGGTCTTAAATGAAATAAATAAAACTGGTGGACTCGATTATCATTAGAATGAATCATTAGAATTAAATTTAAGCGATATTATGCAGCCATCTGAAAACAATTTATAATATGTATACGTAAAACATTTAGCACAGACATTTGAATTCTTTAACTTATCTGTTTAATTACCATAATGATCTGCTTGTCAGAATTTTAGCTTTAGAGACGTTAAAGAAAACGTGAACGCTAATGCAGGTAAACCAGAATAATGGAAAAGTGCTAAATATTATGAAGGACTGAGGAATAAAAAAAAGGGAAAAATGTTAAACATAAATATATAATGTTAATAAGAAAATGCTTGCAAATAAGTAGTCATTATAATTTCATATATATATATATATATATATATATATATATATATATACATTTAGAATGACTGCGATTAATATAATATAAATAATAATTTAATTATTACATTTAAGGAAGGATATTTATACAACAACATTGTATAGTTCTGGAGAGTGGAATGGAGGAGATCAAGCTTTCTAAAAAGATTTTTATTTATTTATTTATTTATTTATTTATTTATTTACTTACTTGGAAAATATGCAGTACTCTTGCACAAATTCTTACACAGTGATTTAATGTAGGAGGCTCATTGTATGCATTTAAATGCATGAGTTGCCCTTCATGACTGTTTATTATTTATCGAGAGAAGAGAGGGCATAATTACTGCAAAATAGCTGTAGATGTGTAAAGTGTCATGAGCAGAAGGGGAGATTTTTTGCTCTGTGTAGGTGTTTTATGGCACAATGCTATGCAAAGCACCATCAACAAAAACACCCCATGCTGATTTACACTCCTACACACACAGACACAGTCCAGGCTTAAACAGGGCTGTCATGCAGGAATTAAAAACTAGATACTACTGGATTTATTTTTTTTATTTTTATTTTTTTACAAATAGGTATGAAGGAAATAGGATTTTGAGGGGCGTGATTCTAATATGAAGTGGCATTTAGCAAATCTGTTTTCACACTACAATAATGAGGCTGGTCGTTATGTGATGTTCCGGCTACATAAGACTTCAAAACTGTGCTGCCACAGGGCTTATCACACAAACATGAGTCGTGTTACGCAAGTTATTGGCAAGCTGATTTCTATGGAGTCTAGATCTGACAAGGCTGCCTCCTGGTGTTCATGTATTCATCTACATGAGAGTTTTTTTCCTCACTGAACACCATTTGTTAACATGTTAGCTTCCATCCACCATCAGTAATGTGTGTGACTGGTTAGGTTGTGACATTACAAAATACCATTTCTGTCATCTTC
This sequence comes from Clarias platycephalus, assembly GCA_030068275.1. Taxonomy (NCBI): domain Eukaryota; kingdom Metazoa; phylum Chordata; class Actinopteri; order Siluriformes; family Clariidae; genus Clarias; species Clarias platycephalus. Next base: position 14,641,294 of record JAQQZT010000008.1, read on the forward strand.
TGAAAATCTTACTGAATTTTCTTCATAATGTTGAAGAATAATGTTCATAAATCAGCAGCAATGACAAGAAATGGTCAGAATTGTTAGTTGTGACTTTCCCAATAATTATATAATTATACAATATACTACCAAAACACTATATTTAATACATTAAAAGTAACGGCGTCTTAAAATTAATTTTACACTTGACATTTGTGAGCCATAAAATAGCCTCTGTTTTCATAATTGGCTATAATAACACGCTTCAATTGTGCATGCCTGTTTGCGATTCATTTACATTTTTATTAAATATGTTACACAGATACGAGAAATGAAAGTTGCATATAGGATTATAGCTGTCATTCATACTTATCATGTGGCTTGGGTGAAGTTATGAAATTTATGAAGAATTGGTAAGATAATGAAGTTATGATATCATTATTTGATTTCTGACAAAAATGAAAAATGTATGTCGGATGAACCTGTATTTGACTAAGCAGCCTTGTCAAGTTTCATGAAAATGAAAAAAAAAAAGCAGTGGCCGTGAAATAATATCTATATGTCATTTCAGTAGAGCCTTTCAACATCCCTTCACTTTTAAAAAGCTATAAATTAAAATAACTGTCCATAATAGCATTCTGGTCTGTACACTTTGCAAGGGACTTGAAGACATTGCACTGAACCTGCTAGACATCTTGCAATTACAGTCAGGACGAGTGCAGTTTCGCAAGAAACAGCTAAAAGAAAAAAAGAAATGATCTGAAATCTGTTAGCAGGACATTATGCTCTTTCAATGAGATTCTAAGAAAAGTGTGAGGCCAGGGCAAGGTTACCTTTAGAGCCTCTTTTGCACTGAAGCAATAAGAACCATTCATTATCAAGACAAGTCTAATGAATGGGTTCAACCAGGGAATGTCTTAGGCCTGTGTGGAAAAGCAATAAAATAAAAAAGAAAGAATCATTACTTTTCCACAGCATTTATCCTGCTACTAAATGTGAATGAAGTAAAAAAAAAAAAATGGTAAACACAATAGAAGGCACATTCTTTATAAAAAAAAATCAGATGGTCTTTGCCACTGCCTGAGGTTTAATATTATAACACATCACCTGAGGATAAAACATTGTGTAAAACATTACATGACTAAGTAAAAAAAAACATGCCTGATTATATGACTGTTGTATCCATGATACGAATAAAAGTTAAAATTTATGAAGAATTGGTAAGATGAAGTTATGATATTGATGTTTGATTCCTGACAAAAATGAAAAAAATGTATAACGGATAGACCTGTATTTGACTAAGCAGTCTTGTCTGTTTCATGGAGAAAAAAAAAGAAAAAAAAACAGTGGCAGTGAAATAATATCTATACGTCATCTCATACGAGCCTTTTGGCATTCCTTCATTTTTAAAAAGCTGTAAATTTATGTTTCATGACTGAAGCTATTATATCCATGTCTAAGTATGTACACGACATGTCATTGCAGCAAATATCAAAATAAAATGTTGTATTTAAAACCGTGTTTGTACTGTTTATTATTATTATTATTATTATTATTATTATTATTATTATTTTAGCACTTGATATAAAATTCACAGTGGTCTAAGCAACCGGGACATACAGTAGTTCTTAGTTCTGGATGCCACTAAGGCTGAAGTGCCAACAAGGCAGAAATGCAGAGAGAGAGAGAGAGAGAGAGATCAGAGGAGAATGGCCAGACTGGTTCAAACTGACAGAAAGGCTAATATCCACTCTTTACAAATGTTGCTAGCAGAAAAAAAACATGCCCAACATCCTGAACCTTGAGGTGGCCGGGTTCCAGCCAACTAAAGACCACATCACTCTTGTCAGCCAAAAATAAGAATCTGAGGCTACAGTAGGCACAGACCCACCGCAATCGTGAACATTGAACATTGGAATAGGACCACTGCAATGTTTATTTTGTTTGTTTCTTTGTTTGCTTGTTTGTTTTTTCTCAATACTCTTTTGTCCAGTTTATGAGAACCTGATGTCACTGCTGTAAATAATACTGCACTGCACCAAAATAATATCTGGTCATACATGATGGTTAAACTGTACATGAGGCAGGGAAGATAAGTGTGACACATTGAGTGTAGACAGATCATATCAGACTACAATCACCTGCCATTTATTGACCTATATGATAGGTTTACATCAAATATTTTATGTATTTGTACAGCATATTCCAGTAGTACAGACGATCTAAACAAAAAATTATGACCAAAAGCGTGTAAAACACTTGAATAGTCACACTCGTACAGTATGTGCTTGTTGAACATGCCATTCAAGAATAATTTCCCTTTGCTGTTATAATAAACTCCACTCTTCTTGGAAGGCTTTCAACTAGATTTTGGGGCATGGCTGTGGGGATTTGTGCTATTCAGCCACTTGAGCTTTATTGAGGTCAGATAGTGATATTGAATGAGGAGGCCTGACACACAGTGTGTTCCAATTGATCCCAAAAGTCTGGACTAGGGTTAAGGCCAGGTCTCTGTGCAAAGCGCTTGCAACCTTGGCACATCATCCTTTCACAAAGCTTGTCTTGTCAGGGGCCTTGCCATGCGGGAAAACTTGAGTGTTTTAGTTCTACTAAAAGAAAATATATATAATGCTACAGTACGTCATATAAAGACATTCTACTTACTGTAATTGTGTGCTATAAACTTTCCGGCATCAGTTTAAGACTGACCCTGAAATGAGTGTAAGTGTCAGATGTCTGCAAACTTGTGCCCATATGGTGTATTTCATAAGACAGTTTATTTGTGCAGTATGTGTACATTTTATTTGATTAGTGTAAATACAATACTAGGGCAAATGCAAAAAATATATATACGTTATGAACATGAATTGAATTGAAGAGGGAGATATCATCAAAGAGAAAGCGGAGGTCCCAAAAGAACTGACTGACATTTTCTTTAAAAAAAAAAAAAAAAAACACTACAAAGGTACAACTGTGTCAGAAGAAAATCTGCTGAGAGTCCAGCTGAGCTGACAGTACACATATCTATGAATCACTATGACAGCTGTGTCATTTAAGCCAATGAGAATGGCCATGAATAAGGATGATTTTGATATTCTGTAATAGAAACATTCTAATTAAGGGTATTTAAAAATCTAAATTTCAAAACAATAACACCAACCCAATCACACCCAAAACCATTTGAAGTGGACTCTCTACATATGAAAACCACCAAAGACCTCTGACCTTAGTTAAACTGAAGTTTTATGTACTTACCAGATACAGTATGTACTCACTTGATGGAAAAACACTTTTTTCATAGAAAAATGTATTTAAAATGTAAATGCAAAAGTGAAATGTATGGCCAGCTTCATTTATGTAAACACTAGAGGTATTACTTTGCCCTTTTAGTACACTTGGAGTATATCTGCCAAATCAAATATGTGGATTGAATGATCCACTGTGGCAACCCCTAACAGGAGCAGCAAAATATATATCTAGATTATGTGGTCTCCCAAAACTTTCCAGTAGGTGGATTATTCTAAATTGCCCCTAGGTATGAGTAAGTGTGAATGTGCAAGAATGTTTGTTCGCAGGGTTCCCTGTAATAGACAGGCATTCTATTTTGAGTCTAGTGTTAGGCTCCAGATTCACTGCAACTCTGGACAAAGAACTGCAGCAAGGACAAAGGATAAATTATTTAGCAGTTATTGAAAATGAAAAAATTAATGAATGGAAAAATGAACATGGTCATTTTTGGATCAGCTGTTAAATACAATTACTCTCTCACTTTTATATTCTACTTTATATTCTATACTGCTTATCCTGTACAGGGCAGAGGCACGCGGCGGGGAACACTCTGAACGGGGGGCCAATTCATCAAACACACACTGATGTGCTATGGGCAATTGGGTAATGCCAGTTCGCCTGCACTGCATGTATTTGGACTGTTGGAGGAAACCAGAATACCTGGAGAAAACCCACCAAGCATGGAGAGAACATGCAAACGCAACACCTACAGAACTGAAGGTAGGAATCGAACCTGGATGTGTGAATCCACAGTGCAAATCATTACACCACTCTGCCACCCTGTTAAATACAGTTACATAAATTATTAACTACCTATAAAGGGAAGGCATGAATAAAGAATGTTTATGTGGCACTAAAATACCATACAGGAGTAGGGAAAGAAATTAAATTTTTCTTAGTTTTCTTTTTTTCTCTCGTCTTTTTATGTTTAGATGTATAAAAAGAGTGTTTCTTAACTAGTTTCGGCAGCAGTTTTTATAAGTTTTATAAACATAGATTCAATGGGTCAGCGCAAGATAAATACCTGATATTGAATGATATTAAATAAAGAGCACTGAATAATATTTTAAAAATTGTCTTATGCTATATGCTTTCCATCTAGTACATTAACCCTTAAACAGGCAGTTGAGAGTCAACTGTCTTACACAATGTCGTCTAGAAGCCCTTGAGTGGTGTTAGACATACCTTTGTCCACCAGTGTTTAATACAGTAGGTGCGTTTCCAGTGAGAAACTAACAAAATAAGATTTTAGCCTATCATTATCTGCCCTGCCATGCTCTTCTTCCACATTCTTTTACAATAGTGATTCTTAGCCCTAGGTATACAGCAGTGATTCTTAGTCCTGCAGGTCCATTGCCCTGCACAGGGTTTTCTCAGCTCTCAAAAGTAGTCTAATTTAGCAAATCAACTAATTAACAGCCTTTTCTTAACGAAGTGCCTGTGGTAGAGCAGGGAAACACTAAAATATGCAGAGCAGTGGCCCTCCAGGACTAGGGCTCATACTGTTAGTATGAGGATGGGGCAGTGTGAGTTCAGTCCCAATGGGCCACTATGTATTGCTAGTTTGTTGCAGTTCGCTTTTCTTACCACTAGGTGCAATACTGTAATAACTGTATGGAGCTAATTGTACAGTATGATTGAACTCTTATCCCCATGATTAGCATTTAGAGCGGTGAGAAAATCAGTGGAACATTTGGTTGTATGAGAATGAGTCAAAAAAAATATCTGCACTCTGGCAATAGAATTAATTTATTTAACTTTTACAAAAGACAAATACTGTACATAATTTTTCAACGTAAGCTTCTTGCTTTTCAATATCCTTTATACATCTGTCAACTACCTTTTGTAGCTGCAAGCCACAAATGCACTGCTGTCTACATTTCTTCATCAGAAATGAATCTTCGTCCCCTAGGGCTGCTTTCAGGGGACTAAACAGGTGAAAGTTTTTTTTTTTTTTGCTCGCACTGCAGTTACAAATGAACTGGTGTACTGTGCAAATTACAGAAAGCACTGATAAGACCAACAGAAGTTTTAATATTACCGGCGTGCAGATAATTTTTTAATTACCCTTTGTATTTGTTAAATAATAATAATAATAATAATAATAATAATAATAATAAGCTAGTTCTTCAACAAAATTTTAAATGTATGGATTTCTGAATGAGAACTGTATGAATATTCATCTTTGTTGGTCGACTCCTTCCCCCGTGGATAAGCTAAGGTAGGTATGGGCCGTGGATATTAATTTAATTAGGTATGATGTGTGATTTATCCTTCTGGGAATATAAGCAATCTCTCAGCCATTGTTCAGCGGCGCTGTGCTTGTGCGTGGCAACATCCGAAACCGCATACTGGCTCACCGTACTAAATAGAAGGCTAAAATAGTGCGCTGTGGAAGGACTTGGCTTACTAGTTAGTACGGTAGTATGCGGTTTCAGATGTAGCCTGTGTTTCTTTTTCCTCCGTATGCAGAGGGATTGGCTTGGCGAAGGGGTGTGTGTACTGAGAGGCGGGTTGTGTGTGTATGTATGTTGTTAGCTCCACCGTTTAGCTCAAGCTGTCAATACGTTGCAGAAAAAAGAAGTCAAAGTCGGTTCGGCTAACAGGCTGCTAACAAAAACTAGCAGTGGTGTTTGGAGGCACGGCATGACCGTGCTGTCGCGTGTCTCTTTGGTTTTTTTCCTCTGTGAAGGATGTTTGTTTTTTTGTTTATTTCTTTTTTTAGCTGACCGGCTAGCTAAGTTTGGGAAGTGAGGAGATAAGGGAGCAAAACAGGACCTAGCGCTGCTTCCACAGACCTATGCGACTGAAACCAGGTAGCTAGCATTCACTTATTAGCAGGTTGTTAATCAAATATTCTGTCGTTATAACTGACGGTTATATAAAGTCCGTTTGCTGCAGCAGGACGCTCGGTTTGTCCACAATAACGACATTACATTAGCTCGGTTTTGTGCAACATGTTTCCTATATGTGTCGTTGCTGCGGATGTCGTTTGGCATCTTTGTGTGTGTGTGTTTTGCCTGCAATCCAGCCCCTTTGGGCGCGGAGATGCTCAGGCTGGTTTAGACAGTGTGGGGTACAAGATTTTTCACTCATTTGTCTTCATAGACTTGCCTGTGCCGATAGGTAATGTGGAATGCAAGACGACACCTGGCAACAGCTTAAGAAATGCAGCTCTCTCTCTGTGTGTGTGTGTGTGTGTGTGTGTGCGCGCCCAATACTATCTGTGTCGCATTCTCTGGAATTTCAATCACAGTCTGCTCTGTGTGGGTGTGTACTGTATGCAACGTGTGCTTTATATGTGTGCTTAAATATTATTGTCATCATCATGTCATAATCACATCACATCATATCAATTAGCACTATGTCACTGATCACGTGAACAGCTTAATCAGTGTTGAAGATGCCACATTATTGTAAGTAATAAGCAGGAATGCAGGATGTGGTTCATTAAAATGGTCTGTGCTTACAGCCGACAAAGAAGAGATGTCCCACAGGAGCAGGAAGTGTGCGCATCTCCAGTATAACAATGCAATGATCTGACCTTTTCCCATCTCTAACAACATTGAATTAACACCACTCTGGGTTTCAGGTGATACCTGATTCTGATACTATACCTCCATGCGCACACACTGACTTTGTGGACTTTCTTTATATAAAAATGTTCTTGCATTTAGGGTCAGTATTGGATGGGTGGATGCATCATTCTGGTGCACTCCTCTGTTCTTCCTCCTTAAAACCTTGGATGATTATGACGTTCTGTCCTGTATGAAGTCATACTGTACTGTACAAGTTCTTCCTGCATATCCAACCTGTTTAAACAACTGATGAGAGGATTTCCCTTTGTGTCAGTAATTCATTCATGTCGTCTTTACAGCAGTTAATATCTTACAAACTGTAATCAATTATAGACCGTCTAATCAAGCATTTTGACCTCAAGTCTTGTTTTTTTTTTTTTTAAGTGCAGTTTCTGTTTTTTTTATGCCTCCGTATGTAATAGCCATGGTCGACTTTGTCGACTTGTTTTACCCGCTATCCGGGACAGCCATGTCTCCGTTTCATGATAAAGGAAAGAATGATATCGAGTCATTTGAGCATTGGTCTTTCCATGCACCTTTAATCAATGGCATATTGTTACTGCATTGTCAGCTGCATACTGGGCTAGATTAATTATTTAAACCTTCTTAGAGGGAAAGGTGTCGCTCCTTGTTTATGCTGGTATTTTAATCAGATTGTAGGATTGTAGTTCATTGTTTAGCTGACAGAGACTGATTGTGTGGAGCATTGCAACACTGGACTTTGTCCAGTCTGAGAAAAAGGCCATTTTGGGGAATCCTGTGGAAATGATAAGAAACCAAAGAATCAGGATTTTATCATATCTGTCGACTGAACAATGCGATAAAACAGTGATCAGATCTACTGTAAAGTGTCAGTGTGCAAGTTGGACAATTAGAGATAATGGATGACTATGTGAGATTGTCTAAACGAAGCCTAATAGATAGATTGTGATGTGCAGATTGTAAATACAGCATGCTGGCAAACATACTGTAGGCCTAGGAGAAATTCTTAAAGAAGGACCATTTTAGGTTTTACTTCAGTGAGTGTTTAGTTCAGTGTGGGTTGTTGAACTAATGTGGCATTTTGTGTTCTGTACTGTATTGTCCTCTAGCAGACTGTAAAAGTACTTGTAAAAGTCTGCGCCTTTATTTGAAAACATTAGATTTGTTTGTGGGTGTGAGAGTACCAGAGAGAGACTGGGGAATTTGAAAGTGAACAGAAGATACCCCAGAGCATTCAGGATATCTTTTCCAGTGTGTATGTACCCAGAGACATTGACCTTAGCCTAAAACAGAACACATACACACAGAATACACACAGCATGCCTGTTTTTAATTTCACTCCTACGTCCTATGATTACAACAGCATTTTCTCTTGCGTTTCTTTCTAATCCGTATCCCAACATTTTTTTTAAAAACCATTTCACTTCACTTTTTAAAAACGTTCATACAAACTGTACTTCCCTTTATTGCTAATTCAATCCCCATTGTTTCTTAGTCTGTATAATGATTCCTAAGGCATGGTGTTAATTTTCTAATTATCTTTAAGGCAAAAAAAAACGCAAATAGTTTTCTTTCTTATCAGTCCTTAAAGTGCTCCTATTATGCCATTTTAAAGGTTGCTAATATTGCTTAATGAGTCTCTTAAAACAGGTTTACATGTATGCAAGGTCA
>JAQQZT010000008.1:14652170-14671486 GCA_030068275.1 Clarias platycephalus
TTTGTGCATCTTGTGGTCGCGCTCCTCAGTAACGTGCGCAGCCCAACTAATCGATAACGGCATTCGTTGACAACGAAGTTCATTATCGATAATTATCGATTAGTTGTTGCAGCCCTAGTAGTAGCCTTAATGTGGGAGCCCCCTAGTGACGGGACGGAATTGGATACAAACTAAATTAGGGAGAAAATTATGTGGGGAAAAAAAAAAAAAGGTCACTTGTAATTATGACTGTGAACTGCCATGACATGCAAATATGATAAATCTGAAATTAGCAAAACTTGTAATGTGCACATAGCCTTAGAGAGCTGTGCAGTAGTTTATTAGTGCTTTAGTCGGTCCAGGTGTTTCTCCTCCACATCTGTGTACTTTACTCAAACATATATGCCTCAAGTTCCATTTTAATACCACCAGCTCACCAGATCACTAACTAGCTGCAATGTAAACAGCATGAATGCATCATATTGTGTTATTAATGTATTGCGTTCTTGGGAGCCTAGTGTTTGCTGTTTGCATTAGTTCTACATCTCTTAAACACTGTTGTATCTGTGCTAGTGATTCAAGAGGCAATATCTTACAGGAAAACGCAGAAGCAGTATTGTTAAACTGATCACAAATAATTGAACAGAAACATATAAAATGTGTTTCAGGGTGGCGGTCTCCTATAAGATTGGAAAAGACTAGACCGAGAGTTTGCGTTGCTGTTACAGAAGATGCTATTGAAAGGGATATTTAACCTTTATAATTTAATTTGGACAGTATTCAAATTACTGTTAGTAAAGAGAGGTTTCTATTGACTTTTTTGTGAAATACAGCTGTGAATACTGTAGCTTTGCACTCAACTTCCATATTTCTGTAAAAGCTCTGTACACATTATGGGCCTTTAAATCATTTTAAAGCCACATTCCATCATTTCTCAGCTGATGTCTTTCTGGCAGTCATGTGCCACTTAAAGACTTCATCAGCTTTCTTGATACTGCAGTGAGCAACTGTCACTCCTTCTTCTTTCATACTACCAGAGAGGATTTATTTTATCTGCTTTATTTTATCTGCTTTGCATTATTTCTTTGAATACCCAAAGCAAAAATCCTCCAGAGTCAACACAGGTCTATTCCTAACCCCTTTCACTGCAATGGTCAGACATCAGACAGGATTACTGTGGTACTCTGCCTGTCTCCAAAATACTGACTTGTCGTTTCATCCATAGGCTCGTATCCTCTGTCCACGCTGTGATTGTCGGACTTTTCTGCCTTTACATCCTGTGGTTCGATGACGCCGTCAACTCGGATCCAGTCTGGTAAGAGGAAGACAAGGAGCTTAAAAGGAATGCTGCTCATTCATCTTCACACACTTCACACTGAACATCACCCTCCAAGCAATTAATGAGAGCTTGAGACGAATTTGGTGTTGTAACGTTTGTAAATTTGACCGCATTTCTTTGGAAACTCAAATTGTTCGTAAAAAGATTCCAAAATGTCAATAATGTGCAAAAATGCAAATAATTCCTGAAGTCTGCCTGAATCATAGTTTCTTACCGAGACAATTTCCACTTTTACGTGAAAAGGCGTTTTTCCACTGAGATTCTGGAACCTTCTGAGGAACAGATTTTGGACTACTCTTAGTAAGGACTACAGTTTCTGAAGTTTCTGGTTTTAGGTTTTCACCACAATGCAGAGACAATAAATGTGAAATTACTAGAAAATAAGAGCGGCAAGGTGTCAGGACACAGCAAAATAATAATCACACCCGGAACATAGAAATGTTTTTGGTTGTTTATTTGCTTTGCTTTAGTTGCTTTGTTATTTTATGTTTATGGATGCAAGGTTACCAGTAGTAGTATCAGGTATCCCTCTGATACTGTGTCCATTTACCGATACTCGTAAAGAAATGCTGCGGCACCAACACCCAATACTAGATGACGCTTTATGGTGTAAGCCTAGTGTAGGTTGCCATGTTAATGAACAAATGCAACAAAATGACAACGATCTGAACCTATTCATGATTAATGATTAAAGCAGACTGTAAACTCTGCTCTGTGAAAAGATCAAGAGGAGCTAATCCAGCATCTTCTAACAATACAGAATCAGCCTGATGAGTGCATTGCTAGTGGCAGAAACGAACATCGCAGCTTAGTGCTGGCCAGATGAAAAAATAAAAGTAGACAGGCCTAGATAAAGGTTAGTGAAAATAACCTGACGGGAATAAGGTACGTGCTAGAAGTAACACAATAAGAATATCTTTGCATTGAGCCATTATTGGTTCTTGACAACAAGAGATTCCAGTGCAATAAAGACAATTGAATGTATTTATCTTCAGTTAAAGCTAACAGTGTAAATAATGAGGTTCATAGCTTGAATTTGCATGCGTACTTATTCCGTGGCCACAATTCAAGCCAGGAAAGCATCGGTGATGCCTCAGATTGATGCTCCTCTTGACGTTAAAGAGGTCCCTCATTGTCTCGCATGCCTGAGTCACTATCCGTTATCTTGCGTCACCATCATTGTCACATACTGTATTTCTTCTATCCGCAGCTCCTCTGAAATAATTCATGGGAAATTCACCCCCACGTTCATATAACCTTTAGTAGGAAGTATAGTATAGATGTGCATTAGTTATTTCACTTTTTCGACACGTCAGCATTAAAATAATGTAGCACATTGCAGTGGGCACGTGACGTGTCTTTCTCAAAAGACACATCTATTTTTTTTCTCTCCCATATTTGATATAAGTATTGTTATTGATGAGCACCATTACATCTACACTTGCTTAGTCTGATAAAAAAACAAGGTATTGATGGCTGCTTAATAGAGATGGGGAAAAATCTGTTCAGGTATAAATCACAATAGTTTTCTATGGCAATTCATGTATGCCACACTGACCCCAGACTTGACCCCAAACTTATGTATGTTTGCATTTGAGGTGGTAATAATGTTGCAGTTCCTGTATGCTCTAAAATATTAGAGCAGTTTATTTGCTAAAGTTGTTTAGAATTGTAACAAAATCAAAAAAATTATACGGAATCAGGATATTTATAAAGTCGTGATACTAACAGAATCGCGATACAAATAGAATCGGCACCTACAATATGTATCGTGAAAATATCGTATCGGATTGTCCCTGGTGGTTCCTTTTCACAATGATCTTAATATTAAACATAGCTTTTAATCCTAGTTATAATCATGTTTATTGTTCATATAAATATATTCTAGTTTTGTAAGTTATTACTCTGTCATTAGCTAGCAAGTGTAGGGTCCAAATTTTCTAGTTAGTTATACATCATAAATGGGAGAAAAGCTCATTCTTAAAAACTTTGTTAAAAAATTTACCAATTAATGGTGTTTACTTCAGCAAACTCCACTACAGAAGTTTCTAGTGCATAGAAAAGTATACTAGTGTTCACCTATGGAAAAGTATCTACTCAACTCAACTATGGTCCAGGAATTACAAAAATACGCCCTGGTTCCTCTTTGGTAAAAGCATCTAAAGCGCCTTGGTTCCTGAAAAGGTTCTTGCAGTGGAAATGCGCCTAATGGGTATGTTAGAGTGCTCTAGAGTGCCGGAGTTTTGGAGGTGTTTCTTGACCTCTCTACACACAGAACAGCTCTCTCATATTTGTTTGTCCTCTTGTCTTTCTCTCTGTTTCTGTTCTTCTGTACTTTTCTGTTTCTGTTCTTTTTTTGCCTGCTGCCTGTCTGGTCTGCATCTTTGCATCCTGAAAGAGAAGAATGGTAATGTCTCAGTTGTGGTCTCCCTCTTTTCTCCAATCTCTCCTTTGTTCAGTCTATCTAGCTCCTTTATGATCTGTCTGTCTGTCTGTCTGTCTGTCTGTCTGTCTGTCTGTCTGTCTGTCTGTCTGTCTCTTAATCCTTCTGATCTTCCTACTTTTTTGAATTATCCTCCCATATGGCTGTTTTTTTTTTTCCTTCCATCTATGTCATCTTGTGCTCTCTCTCTCTCACTCTCTCTCTTCATTGGTCTACTTCATTCTGTCATCCTCTGAATCAGAGAGCTCTCAGTTCTGCCAACAACGCGCCTTTTCACAGCACACAGCAGCCTCCCCATTTCTCTTTCTCTAGCTCTTTCTCAGATACCCGGACTCTCTCTCACACTCTCACTCACATCATGTGACACCCTCACTTGCCCCCCACTACTCTTTGTCTCATTGTGCATTAGCGCGCCCTCACCCAGCAAATGCTTATACGGCAAAAAAATGAGAGACTGAAGGAAATAGGGAGGCTGCAGTAAACACCCACCCTCAACACCACCTTCAGTGAAGGAAGCCTGTCTTGTGAAAGCGATTGAAAAAACCTTTACACATATCAGCATGTGCATGCTCCTTTCTAACAGCTGTCTGTGTGTCTGTGCTTTTGTCATGACGTTTCTTGTAGCGTGTCTGTTTCTTTGTGATGTTCTTATGCTTTTTCCTTTGAATAAGTCAGAAAGGTTTTCTTCACAAGCCCACACCTTTCTGTGTCTCTGGAGATTTTCTCATAGCTTTTTCTTTTGTCTTCTTGAATACCAGATGTGAATAAATGTCACATTTATTGTTTAATTAAAAGCATAGAATTTAATAACGCAGTCAGTTGTAGCCATGAATTCACACTGCACTTTTCTGTGTTTCTTTCTGTTCTTTTTTTTGTTTGTTTGTTTGTTTTTTTGGAAAGAGCAAAAGCCCACTGCATTACCTTACTGTGGTGAATATTGCATAATAGTCACCTTTAAATTTCAACAATTTAAATATTTTTTTATTAACCTGATTAATATTTGCAGAAGGCAAAAAGATGTACACCACTCAGCCATAACATTGACTACTGATTATCTATTATATACCAATACTGTAACAGGTTCGGGAGTACCCAAGGTGCACCCGTTCCCATGGGGACGAAAAGCTGATCCGATCCTGTTGAAATGCCAATGCACCAGCTTAACAGTTTTTTTGGTTTCCCCAGTGTTAATAAATGATAAAAGGTTATTTGATGTGTACAACCCCATATTTCATTGGGTTTATGTGGATTGTGAGTTTGCTCACACCCATCTGTGCATCTTTCCTTATCTTTTGCATATTAAGTCTTTAGCATTACAATGTCCCTGTGCACGAAACTAGCTTCATGAAGACATGGTGTGCTAAGGCTCAAGTAGAAAAACCTGAGTGGCCTACACAAAATCCTTACCTCAAATGTAATGTCTCCTCATCACCTGACATCAATCAATCATGCATGACCTCACTAATTGTGACTCAATGAACAAAAACCCTACAACCATACTACAAACGTTTGCAGAAAGCCTTATATGAAGAATGGAGGGTATTATAACGAAGGGGACACTTATACTGTAAGTGTAATGTTTAGGTGTGTAAACTTTTGGCCTGATAGTGATAGTGGCCTGATATACTGAAACAGCAAATTTACTGATTCCTAAAAAGACTGAATGAAATTTTCTCCCCAAATATATTTATTACAGATCCAGAAAATGTTACTTACATTTCTGTTTTTTGTGTGTGTGTTTTATTTTTCTTTTCTTTCTTTACATAGTAGTTAACAGGGCCAGTTATCCTGTACGGCTTCATGTCATGTCTATTGCAACACACTGATAGACACAGTCTGATAACGATGAACATTTGACTTATGGCAAAGTTCAGTACCATGTAGCTGTGCAATTCCCCTTAGATTAGCCTAATGTATTTTTTTGTTACTTAGCCTTGGCACCATAAAATTAATCATTCATATCCTATATCTTGCTTAGTGCAGCAGTGGGACTTTTAGACAGGAGGCAGCATGCTGAAGTCCTGCAGTGGTCCACTTTCAGTTAAACTGTAACCCTGAAGTACACTGATATTAAAACATGAATATTGGGTCACAGTCACACCTTTCCAGGAATTTGGAACCATTTTGACCTGATTATAGTTTAGTGCACTTGGATGCAGCTTTAAACAATTCCAGTCCTACAGGTTTAGCACTTATGTCCACAGTCTATTACCGCATGCTGTTCAACTTGGCTTACTTTTAGTTCATCTAAAATACACTGGTTTAAATGAAATATCACTATTAACTTATCTATAAATTATGTTTGTTACAATACAATGTTTATATAATTCATGCATTGCCACACGGACTTCAAAATATTTTTTTGATAGATTTTTTTTATCTATTTATGTTTGTCTTTGAGGTGGTAAAAGGTTTCTGTTCCTCAATAATCCCTCAGGTGCACTCTAAACTATTCACACAGTACAGCATCCTGTGTGGTAGGAGTTTATAATTTTATTTATAATTATTACAAAATCTGAAGACGAAAAAAAATGAATATCAAATTGGAATATTTATAAAATTGCAATGCTTGCAGAATTGCAATACAAATCGATTTGCACTTAGGTATTGTGATAATATCATATTCCTAGTGATTCCCACCCCTAGGATCTTAGTGTTAGGGTTGTGGTCGCATGGTACGTGGTTTGTTTAGGTTGGGAACATTTAAATAAACATGTAAGTAGGCTTATGTAGAAAGAGATGACAGATCGGGTTGGCAAACCATCAGACATGAAATGTTTGTCCAATAAAGTAAATTAATTTGGAAGGTGATGAGAAGTGGAGTTTCTATTTAAACAGTCTGTTATTGCTGGTGCCTGGTGAAACAGAGAGCAGGTCCAATGTAGATTTCGTGTATCGCAGACAGGAAGAGTTTGCCTCTTTCACTGGGGCAAAATATTCAGTGAAGGTGATTGCATAGCTCTCCACACGTGTAACTGAACCTGGGGATCATTCTAGCATCTGGTTTCACACACATCCTCCACTGGACATCTGCTACTTACTGTATATCGATGTCTGAGTCACTTTACTGTTAAGCGAACACATTTTATACTATATACAGGAGCCACAGCATACAAAAACAAACCAAGAAGCGAAGAGAATACTGTTACAGTTTACACGAAAAATATGTATTTAAGAAAAAACACAGGCAGTCTGACTCATATTTTACACGATATGACACCAGCACACATTCAGTAGTATTAAACCAAATGCTCTACTAACAGCGTAATAGAAAAAGACAGATGGTGTATGGTGGGGTGTTTACAAATAACAAATAACGAATTTTACCATTTATTACAAACCATAGTTTATTTATATCTAGTATATAATAAAATTATATAGTGATGTCACACTTATTACACACTCAACTGTGGCGTATGCCAAAATGTGTTTTTAGTTTGTGAACGCTCATCTTTTAGTTTCGCATTTACATTTTTTTACATTTATTTATTTTATTATTTCATTTTCTCCCTCACATAGTCATGTCTAATTCTCTCTAATCATGTTGGTGCACTCCTCTGCTGTTGGAAGCAACAGCAACTGTACCAACCAGGCAGGGTGTAGGTATCATGTGAAGCTGCCATCGCATGTACGCAACACTGCTGACTGCATCTGTTTTAACTATCACTCCGGCACCATTAGGGAATGGCGTAATACACTCGATGGACAGTGTTATCCAATCCCTTTCACTTGTATTAGCTCACAGATGTCCAATATTGGCTAGTGTTGTTATGATTGATGTGGGAGTGCAAGTGTGCCATCCCTGCCCCCATGATAGAGAGAGAGCGGCCAATCTGCTTTCTTTCTAGGCTCGGCTGCTGGTGACTGTAGCATCACCTGGGAATCGAACCAACAACTGTAAAGGAATGCTGTTAATTGACAGATATACTGTAAGGCAGTGTTATATTGATTTTCTCATCTTTCTTGATGCTGTACAGTCATGTAGAAACACTCGCACTGCCCTATTAAAATCCATAGAGTTGTTGTTGAATCTACAGGGCAGATAATGGCTCAGGAAAGGCACTGTGTTGGTAGAGTCTTTGTGTCTGTCCAAGATTCTCACAATGTTTAGCACAATTTTTGTGCTAAATAGTTTGGTAAATGTATGTAGGATATATGTGGTATTGTTTTTGTAGCCAACAGATAAACTGATTAGATTTTTGGATTTATACAAACGGTCAAGATCACAGTAAGGTCAAAAGTCTGAAATAGTTTTTTTTTTTTCATGGTCACATTAACAAACTTCACACCATTTTCTTACTATGAAGTTTTTTGCTATCAGTCCATCCGTTGCTCTGTCTGTCTGTGCATCCATTCGTCTGTCTATGCTTCTGTCTGAGATTCATCACAGTGTGATGTCTCAAGAACGAATGGTTGAATGTTTGTAGAATTTTTAATAGAATTATGATAAGATTTAGGAACTGATCACGATAAATGTCTGAACATGTTTTCCCTTCTTTACATTTACATTTAGGCATTTGGCAAATGCTCTTATCCAGAGCGACTTACAAAAGTGCTTAGCTTCTGATTTGAAATATATTTTAAGCAATTTTTTCTGTCCTAGAAATAAGGGATAAGAAGGACTAGACTTGATGTCCCCATCAGTGCCAGTGGAATCACAATCTATGTCTCAGCAAATGCTCAGTTCTATATGTAATGGTATTCCACAAACAGAAGGAAACTATAAGTGCAGATAGTTTCCCTAACATGCCCCGAACTATTTCTGTTGTAAAAGTAAAGAAAGTAATATTATAGAGTGAATGATGTCTGTACATCAGAAATGTATGTGCACACCACAGTGAACTTAGAGACTAGAACATGCAAGTGTTGAAAAACAGAAGTAAAATATGACTGTCATGTAGAAATTTTCTCTCTCATCATCCGTGATTAGTTCATTTTAAAGAACAAAATTTGTAAAACAAAAAAAAAAGTCTAACTTTCATTAAGAGAAACTGCCATGTGTTGGTAAATCCTTACTTGCTGGAAAAGCATTAAAATCAGCTACGGTATTATTACATCATCAGTTTTCTAGAAACGTGCGGGGGCAAGAACTGAATCTAACATGAAGAGCAGCTGACAGGCAGCAACACAATACAATCACACACCCCGCCTTCGTCTAGTAAAGAACTGTCAACAAGCTGCCTCAGCTGGAGGGGAGCTCAAGCAGCACACCAGTTAAACGCAAGCTTAATGCTTGTCGTACTCTGACATCTGCAAGCAGGGATTAAGTTATACTTGGTTTTATGCATGTTCTGCAAATAGCCAAATGTTCACCTGGTTTTTGTTGTTCTTACAGTTATAACCTATGTGAGCAATTAAAAGTGCATTTTGTTAGTGGAAAGGCAAAGAAATATAAATAAAGTGTTTGTATCAGTTCATTGATTGATTATTTGATACAATGTATTGTTATAGGTTTTGATGTAGTTTTATCTGTGCTTTTGAAGAGTTTTTATTTTTATTGTCTGGCATACTGTATATTCCCCTTTAACCCTGTTCTGTTTGTGTTTACTTTTTTTTTTTTTTTTTTTTTTTTTTATAGGGGAGATCCGAGTCTGGTAAAGCTCAATGTCGCCATTACCTGTGGATACCTGCTTTACGGTAAGGATTTCATTCACGCCTTACAATTACATGGATGGAAATAATGTCTGTTTGCTGATCTCCACACCCCTCTCCTCTCTCAGACCTTTTGCTGCTCGCCTGCAACTGGAGCACCATGGGAGACAGCTTTTTTGTGTGTCACCACTTGGCGGCACTCTATGCATACGGATATGTGCTGGTATGCATCGTCATCCAGTATGGAATGCCAATCGTAATTATAACCTGAATGTTTATTTTTACTAGAATTAATGTCCAACTATATTTTTTCTTTCATTTTTTTCTGCATTTTGGTCCAACATTATAGACACGAGGGGTGCTTCCGTATTTTGCAAACTTCCGACTTATTTCGGAATTATCCACGCCATTTGTGAACCAAAGGTGAGACATTTTCTGAAATAACCTTCAACGTTTATTAGATTTTCAATTCTGATCCTAACCACTTTCTTTCTCTCCAGGTGGTTCTTTGAGTCTCTGGCATATCCTCGCTCTCACCGGCTGGTGGTGGCTAACGGTGTGGCCATGGCTGTTGCCTTCTTTCTGGTGCGTATCGCCGTGATGCCACCATACTGGGCGAAAGTGTTTGGTACGTTTGGAACGCCAGCGTTCAGGAGGCTCGGCCTGGGTGCACAGGTGGCCTGGATTGTCTCCTGTGTAGCTCTGGATGTGCTCAACATTGTATGGATGTACAAAATCGCCCGTGGCTGCTATAAGGTCATCACCGGAGCGAGTAGCAAGAAAAAGGGTGTCAAGACGAGCTCAGATGAGATCAACCACGTCAACAATCACGTGGACTGAACAGTGTTGGTCGTAAGCAGGGGATGAGATTGAAAGTGGCATACCGGACAACAGTTTTGAGATTTTTAGTCTTCCCTGCCAGACCAGGAACATGGTAGCTGCTGCTTATTTGATATCTTGTTCCAAAAATATGAGACAGTTGAGTCTGCGATGTTCTCTGTTGCCTGGGTTGGAGATCATCAAGAGAGGCATTGTGGAAATGAACATCAACAAGCATACAGTATAGACCCCGTTGCTTCAGCCACAAGTGCCTCAATACCCAAGGACCAGACGTTGAAGACAGACATAAATTTGACAACCTTCGAACTCTGAAAGCTACAGTGTAAAGATTTTCATGTCAGTTGTCTGACTGATGTACCACCTCTTGGGGTCTTCCTGTTTTTAGACACAGTGAGCATTCACACAAACACACCACTGTGCCTCTTACCTACAGGTCTTGGAGTATTTTTCTTTGAAACGATCACCACTGTTGTTTTGTTTTGTTTTTGAATGCTCATATTTTTTGTGTCTACCGCATCATCCTTTTTGTTTTGTGCAAAGCACTACAGGTACACTACTGCTCTTAATATCACACTATACTTGTAATTTACAGTCATCACTGTATTTTCAGATCAGATCCATCCATTGGTCAAAATGTCATCTCTACCTCTCTTTCTTGGCACCAAGACTCTTATTATTGACTGAAGTAGACACAGCAGGAGCTTCTCTCATGTTCAGTCATACATTTAAGATTCCCTGCTCTCAGTATTACTGTCCAAGTCTCCCCTTTTCTGTACCTTCACGACACAACAAGTCTCTGTGTCCTTACTTAGTGTGATATAAAGAACTAAATAAGAGGTCTAGCAGGTGCCTTCTCCAATGCTAGTGGAATGCTCATTTCATCGTCACCTCCCTCAGGCATGTCGGCATCATGTTTATACAAAGCCTGTATACACGTCCATTTAGGTGGTTACTTAACTTGATTTTCAGCCCAGTGCTGTATATCATTTCTTTCAGTCTACTTCAGGGAAACCTGTCCTTCTCTGTTGGCAACCCCTCAATTTTAGTAGTAGTTCTGTCTATCCGCTGGAGAACCCGAGTTTCACCTTCACCGCTATTTGTGTAATGTACTTTTTTTTTTTCTTTTTTTTTTTCTCCCTCGGATTGGTCTCAGTAGGTGACATTATTTTTAAATGTCAAACTTTGTGAGATTGTTGTTGTGTCTCATAGTCTATGGTGCTTCCTACTACCAGCCGTTGTCTCTAAATCGTACATCTGCTTCAGCTGTCTGAACCGACGGCTCTAGCATGAAAAAGCTGACTGTGTCCTTTATTCAGAATGTATTCAGTCGGGATGTACATATAATTATTTTTTTTCCCCATATGTTTAGGCTAATAGTGCAGTTTTAGCCCATATGTCCACTTTTAACTTAAGCACAAGTAATGGCAGTCATTTAAATTCAGCACCTTGGGTATAAAAATATATAACGGTCAATAATGTTTTAACAACAATAACGTTTTATTCACAGATATCATGACTTTAATTAACACGAAACGGCACATGATCTGGCACTGAGGTGCACAACTCCTCGATGGTCTGGATCCAGCATGGCATTTCCTGCTTTAATACATCTCCTAAACCTGGTAATTAACCTGAAAGTTGAATCAGATGTCTTTATGCAGGGAATGAGAGAACTCAACAGTATTCTTGCCTTTAAGACTTGGGTTGTGCACTAGTGTGTCTCTTCACTAATAGCTTAGACACATTAGCATGCCCAATAATGCATTAACATGACAGTACATATGCTTCATAGTATATACTAAAGTCATTAGACATTTGAACACCAAGCATGACTGATAATTTTTCTGTAACGTTAGGAGTTACACACTACTCACCTGAGTATCTCTGATAAATTCATTCTGAGTAAATGAATTAATACCAGGTTATAATGTGGGGGTTTTGTTTGTCTTGTTGTTCAATCCTGACCTTTTCTGTTTAGTATTACAAGATGCTTTAACCCATACAGTATGAGAATCAGTATTTTGCCTCAAACATGCATGTTTATCTCCCAAATCTTAGCTATTGATTGTTTTGAATCATGAACAGGCAATCAGAAATGTGGCCTGATAAAGTGATTTGTTAATGGGGAGAATCATGGGGAGTGCAGATTATTGCCTTGTAATCTACTCTGTCAGTAAATACATTCTTTCTCAGATCCTCAGTATTTAAAGCTGTGAAGAATCAGACTATTGGTAGAAGAATCAGATTGGTACATTTACAATTCTGACCTGTGGGTTCACCTGGTTGCACCCGAATGCCAGGTTCTTTCAATGTAATTATAGTGCAATTAAATCAGTGATGCTGTCTGACATAAGCTATGGGCGATGGTTCTGAATGAGTGGCGCTACTGTTGCACGCCGTAATATGTAGCTTTTTGTAGGATTTCTTTGTAGGAGTGCACCTGTGTAGAGCTGCTTAGTATGAATAGCAAGCTTGTCCACTTTTGACTGGAAATCACTACTAGAGATTTTGTAAATTTCTTTACGAGAATAGACAATGCATTAATGAAACAGAACTTTATAGTATTCGGATTATAGTATTTTTAAGTTGTTATTTGCACAAGGCATGCGTTTTCAGTTCGGGTATGGGGATTCATTAGCTAATATGTGCATATGGATTCTCCAACAACTATAAGGTTAGAATAATTCTAACCTTGCCATTTCACAGATTTAAATGATGAACATGGTACAGCTAGACTCCTACAGCTTTGACGTTAGCACAGGGCATTAGCATCTCTACTTTTTTTCTTTTCTTTTTTTTTTCTTTTGTATGTTTAAAAAAAATGTCGATGAAATGCTGTCATGCTGCATGCGTAGAATATACAAAGAATTATTCTTGATTGACTTGAGTTTCTCTCAATGATTTTCATGTTGTGCAATCATTTGGCCAGGCTCATCCCAAGTAATCAGGTTATATATGGAATGTGAATAAAATGTAACTGTATTTCTGACAAAATAGACTTAAACCAGCAATAATAAATAAAAAAAAGTAATAAGTGAGTAAAAGTAAGAATATAATGATCTTGATTGTATGTCTTTTTGCATTTAACTCCCTTTTATTGTCTTTTATTGCAACTTGCATATTTCCCATTTGTTTTGAGTCTCGGGCTTTTAACATGAAAGTGTAAATTAAACTTGACACTTCAAGCCTCTGTCTTAGAACTTAAACAGCATGACTATGACAAAAGAGCAGTTGTGTCTTACTTAAAAGTTTTGCTTTTCAATAAATCCGAGGGCATTGAAAACTCAAAGTGTTTCCTTTCTGTTGTTATTCTACATGCTTGTTAACGGGACATGATTATGTAGGACATGTATAAAATTCTTCCCTGCAGTCTGATTCTGAGCCATATTACACCTAACCGAACTAATAATGATCAATATTCCACTACATGTATTTATATGTATGAAAGTAGCTTAGCTTTGATTGCAGCAAACAATGTGGTGGGCAATGTGTGAAAATGATTCCTCGTGCTCCCAAAACCACTCTTTCACAATATAAGTCCTGGAATATCCCTCTGCCATCAGGGAAGATAAACGTAATTGATGGGATAACCTGGTAATTCAGTACATTCAGGTCATTAGATGACTTCATTTTACTGACGCATACCATTGCTGAGTCTAGACCTGACCAACAGAAGCGACCCCAGATCATAACACTGCCTCCAGTGGCTTGTAAAGTGAGCATTCTTCACAAGAGGTGCATCATTCATGTGCTTCCCTTCGTACCCTGACACACCCATTGCTCTAGAATAGGTTCAATTTGAACTCATCAGACCACATGACCTTTTTCACTAACAAGTGGTTTTCTTATGGACAGCATCATAACGCCTATTTAGTCCCAATCCTGTGAGCTCTCATTATATTGTATGCAGTGGAAATACTCTTACTGTCATTAAACATATCTATGGTTTTTACTGTACATTTTGTGACTTCACCATGTGTTTAAGTGATCTCCATTCAAGATTTCTTCCACAAAGTTAACAGTTCAGCAATAACCTTTCAGGTTTTGACGATGTCTCCTTAACTGTTTTTTTTTGTTTTTGTTTTTGTTTTTTTGCTTGATGCTGTAAAATGATTTGACCTGTCTGAAACGGCAACCTTTTTTGGCCAGGCAATAGAATTACATTGTATTAATCCTTTAATGTTTCTTAGCTTTCTATATAGACCGACCCAAAAAAAAAACATTTTGTTGAACTCCCCTTGGCTTTAATTATGGTGTGCATTTGATATGACTATATCATACAATGTTACAAGATTTATTTGTACAACATTTATCTGACTGATATCTTGTTGAACCACTCCATAAGGTCTTAATGCTCATCACTCAGGAAAAGAGACCTGAATCGGAATTCATCAAACCACATGACCTTTTTCCTATTCCTCCATAAAGTTCAATCTTCATGCTCCCTAGCAAATGAAATATTTTCTGAAGGCAGCATGGTGACTTTGTGGTTGTCACTGTCCCATGCACCTCTAGAGTCCAGGTTTGATTCCCGCTTGTGTGCATCCTGTGTGTATGCATGCCCTCCCCTGGCTTGGTTGTTTTCGTCCCACATGCACATTAGACGGATAGGCATTTGCAAATTGCCTGTAGTGTGTGAATGAGCGTGCAAGTGTATGTACAGTATGTGCATGTGCCCTGTGAGGGATTTGGACCCCATCTCATGCCCCAAGTATCCTGTGATAGGCTTCAAGCCACTCATGACTCAGGATAAAGCAGTATAGATGATGATTGAGTGATTTTTCTTATTAGCTTCACTAACAAGTGCTCTTCTTATGTCCACACAGCAGTTTAATTCCAATCCTGTGAATTTTCGTTATGTTTTGTGCTCGTACTTTCACTATTAAACATAGCTGTAATTTCTGGTCATTTTTAATAATGCAACTTCACCCAGCGTTTAAGTGATCCTAGATTATGATTGTTTTGTTTTTTGGACCATATTTTTCTGGTTAAGTTGACCGTAACTTTGTTCTAAGGACCATGGGGTATGTTTTCCATTAAAAGGATTAAAAGAATTCTCCCCAGCCGAAACATAATAATTACACCAGTATTTATTCAATCAAATGCCTTAAACTATTTGCTCATTTTAATCCAAAAAACAACTTTATTTTGTCCCAAAGTTGGACTTTTAAGCCCAATAGGATTTGTTGTATGCCTCTATAAATTCCTATTTCCACAATAAAAGTGATTTAACAGCACTTGGGTCTTAAACAGAAGTCAGTTGTTTACGTGTATCTCCCATGATAGGAAAGGAAGCTTGAAAAAAAATCGATTAAATAGATTTGAAGTATGCCAGTGACGCTGGCCAGGGTGAGCGTTTTGATGATGAGCAAATTCCATCAGGAACTCTCAGCCTTATTTCTCCGTGCAGTGCCGATGATGGCCTATCTGATTTCTTCCAGCACTGCAAGGATTTACAGCAGGTATATTAAGTGGGGAAACTACCCCGTAGCCTATTTAGGACAAATGCTTTATAATTTGTTTATAAGTGCTCTTGCGCTGCTTGTTAGCGTATGAATCAAACGAAGACAATGATACACTGAACAGATGCAGAATGAGCACCAAGATCCCGGTGACATCATGCTTTCTCTTGGGACCAATCCAAAAAGACAACCCCTTGATAGTCATGTCTTAGAAATCAGTTGTGGACTTTATGTGCACACTATAAAAATTTCTAAGCATACATATCAGTTTTCCCAGTTAGCTACATGTTCAATCTGATGATTTTTGGGCAGAATGAGAAGAATTTGAGGGCAGAAGTGGAGCAGGCGAGAAAAGATGGGGGGATAGGTAGAGAGAAAGAGAGGTAGAGAAGAGGCATGTGTGAGGTAGCGAACCAGGCTCTGATTGAATCCAGTCCTGCGTGTGCAGTCCTGGTCAATGGGGCTGGGTCAGAGTCTGCACAATTTTTACCAAACATGGTCACATACTGTATCACATTCTCAATGAAAATCAGGCCTGCCAAGCACTCACACACACACACACACACACACACACGTATACCGAGCTGCACGAAACCCCTCACATCATAGATTCCATAATACGTTTTCAGTTACAACTGTTCCAAACATTTTCTGTACACATACTGAAGTTGGTAGCTGCTTATGCAAACATGCCACTGTAGTTTTCATAACAATGATCTGCCCATAGATCTCATCTATAAAGCTTTCAATGGAGACAGATTTGATGACTATTTCACGCACATACTTTACTACACACTTTGAGCTGCAATAAAGTGATTAAACAACTGATTCATTTGATCTCTGCAGTGCAGGAGAACGTTAACACTGCCCATCTATTCTATTCTATTCTATTCTATTCTATTCTATCAAGTTTAAAACATGGTTGGTTTTGATGATAATATAACCCTAAATAACAACATATCCAGTGCTTGACTAATCCTATCTAGTATCTTTTTTCTTTCTTTTCT
This sequence comes from Clarias platycephalus, assembly GCA_030068275.1. Taxonomy (NCBI): domain Eukaryota; kingdom Metazoa; phylum Chordata; class Actinopteri; order Siluriformes; family Clariidae; genus Clarias; species Clarias platycephalus. The sequence goes on from JAQQZT010000008.1 coordinate 14,668,833, forward strand.
TTTTTTTTTTTAAACACGTCTCACATTTTTCATTTTCTCTGAGCATCTTTTTGGATACTCTTAGTCATAATGAGCTGTTTAGTCTTGTGATATCGTGAAATAAGGATACATCCAAAACTATGGTGGTGGTGGGGGGGGGGGGGGATTTTTTGCCTTCCACTGTATATCTCGTTATAGCTTACATTAAACAAATCTAATTCAACTTCCCTGACAATTTACTCAAACAGGGCTTTACTCAGTAGTGTTTATACATCTTACAGTGTATGATATAAACACAAGAACTGCATGTATATGCAACCCAGAAGACATTTTCCAGAGCATATTTATTCATAACACTAGATTACAGATACCAAAGCTAGACTGAATTCTGTAAAGTCCTAAGAAGCTAGAAAGCCCTTAAAGATTCCATGTTTAGAACCCTTTCGGATCTGCCGTTCGGACGAGCCAGTGGGAAATGCTCATTTTCCATGTAGCACATACAGTATGATTATTGTTTATCTGTGGTTGTTATCACCTTCTGAACACACAGTAAACTAGGGCTGGATGATTAGCGGCTTTGAACCAACCTACTGAATTCCTCTCTGCTTCGAAGGTTGAGGAAGCCTTCTACCATAAATAGCCAGGCAGCCTAGAAGTGCAGAACAGAGAGAGAGAGAGAGAGAGAGAGGAGGAGGATGAGGAGGAGGGAGGAATCTCTGGAAAGACCCTCTTCAGATGCTGCCACAGCAGTACTCACTTTCTCTGCAAATCTGCATCTTTTATGACCTTTCCCTAGCGCCATGATATCCACAAAAACAATTCTCTTATTACTGTCATGGCAAGCGACCCGACTAACATTCCTCGCCAAATTGTTCAACACAAGGTTTCATTAAAATGAGCGTAACTGGATTTCTCTATAAGTTTCCGAAATTAGTAAACCATTGTCTCTTTAGGTTTTACATTCATGCATTTGGCAAACTACCTTATCCAGAGCGACTTACATTTTTATCTCATTATACATCTGAGCAATTAAGGGTTAAGGGCCTTGCTCAAGGTGATCATGGGATTTAAACCTGGGACCTTCCAAACTGTCGTCCAATGCCTTACCCACTGAGCTACTCCTGGCCAAGGTTTTCAGTTCATAGTGGGCAGTGTATAAGCTACAATACATAGCAACTCTTACAGAATTTTTGAAGAAGGAAGTAGCAGTCAAGAAACCATCTTCTGACCAGGAAGCAATAATGAATCGAATGATTGACACCAGAGTCATGCAGATGTCTTTTTCACTCTATGCCTAGCTGAATCCAGCAGATTTTGAAGATTAAAGGACTAAATATAGTTGTAAGCTACGATGAGTGGGCCCAAGCATCCTGCGCCGTCCCAGTGCTCCAGAAAGGCAATGGGCACACTGGGCACATGCATTTAAAGGGGCATACCAATACCATTATGACGTAATTTTAGAAAAGGCAGGAATTGTATGTTTAGATCTCCAAAAAGCCCCAGATGCTGGAAAAAAAGCATCACACTATAATGTCACTCAATATAATGTCACTCAATATAATGCTGCACAGAAAGTTATTAACCACTTTTCAGCACAAGTTCGGCATTGTCACGTCTGACCCGTTGAGAAATCAAAAATCCCCCTACAATTTTGCATCCTCAATGTCTTTAGATCACATAGGCCTGGTTTGGTGGCGATCGTATAAATTCCCAGAAAATCTTGTGTGCCACACCCGGGGCCCAGACTCTCAGGCACCCTAATGGCAGCAGATTCCAACCTGTCTGCCAATTTTCAGGAGTTTTTGAGCATGTTAAGACCCCCAAAAAACCCCAAATGTTGGAAAGAAAAATTCTTCACACACTATGACGACCTAGGACTGATGTCATAGTGCTTGGGCTTTAATATTGATCGGAATATAGCAATTCCGTTGCAAAAAATAGCAAATTATTCTTATTATGTTGATTGTCATTCATTTTGTCTCAATACATTTGGACACCAATGTTAGATGAGGACCTGAGATGAGAAAAAGCATGAAAAAACCTGTTGAAATGAAATGATAATTTATAAGTAACTCTAAGGGGTTTTGTTGCAACATGAATTCAAAGCTGTGAAGGTGACCCTTCTCTTACAGTCCAAAGAGTCAGGCTTTTCATACATAACACTACGGCTTTACAATAAAAGCTTGTTTTGGTTCTATTATTTTCTCAGGATTACAAGGTATCCGTCTGTGATAAGAGCCAAGTGTGTTGGCAAATCGTGATCACAAATTTTTCCCTTTGAAATAGCAGTCCTGCTGAGGCCCATCTCTCAAAGGGTAAGTTATACAGATTTGGAGCTTTGACTGACTTTGAGTTTTACATTCTTTTCTCAGGACTGGAAAACATTTAGAAATTCTTTTCTGTGTTAATCATACCTATTGTAAAGATGCACTTTATTTATTTTTTAAATGGGGTATACAAGTATTTCCTTTGAAGCGTTGGAGAACTGTGAATAATGGTGCGATTTAAAAAAATGATTAAACAATTACTGAATGTAAATTAAAATGTTTAACATGTAATTTAAAAACGCAGCTCTTGTTTTTGAATTACTGACTAGAGATTCATATGATTAACTAGAGTGTGTTTATGGTTTTACTCTGCCCCATCGGTTTTTATTTTTTATATATATATATAAG
>JAQQZT010000008.1:14671586-14695923 GCA_030068275.1 Clarias platycephalus
TTTTTCTTTTTTCTGTTTGTTTTAGGACATGCTGCTATATTGGCCTTGACATTAACTGGATTTACTGAGCTATCTCAATTTTCCAGTCTTGTATTTAGGCATACAGTGAAATCAGCAATGTAAGAAACTAAAAATGTGAAATAAAAAAAATCTAAAAATAACCTACATAGTTAAACTCTACAGATGAGCCTTCCTCTTGATGAAATTCCTGCGTAACTCTCATCCAGGGCTGTTTAATGTACCATAGCCTAGCCACATTGACCCAATAAACCCACATCTGTTTTAAACCTCTCCGGCTGGATTCTTTATATCAAGGTTCACAATGTAACTAGCTTTCAGTCTCTTTTGGCCTCCCAGAGCAAGCGAAGGTTCGGCCTCAGCCATGACCAAATAAAGCGACCGAATTCCTCCGCTGCTTCATCTCTGTCCTCACAATGTTTACAAGAAGGCTAGATCCTGCTGCTCTCTGGTGCTACTGTACCAAAGATATGACGTAATAGCCTGCTCACACTCTCCTGTAGCCCAATATTGGAAAAATTATTTCAGAACTTGAACAAATCTGGGTGCCATGAGCAATAAATCTCAGAAGTTTTTTTTTAATTCTTCATACAGCTGATCCATGCACTTGAAAAGGCTTGTGTATATTACAGTCGATATATAACACCTTGCATAAACCTGCTAAAATTGTGGGGTTTTGTGACGTAAAAAATTTCATATAGATAGAAGGACAAGTAAATTAAAAGTAAAAATAGTTTTTGTGTGTTTTTACGGGTGGAAAAATAAGGAGGAGAATAACCTGGTTATTTCTTAAAGGGCATTTTATAATGGATCATGTGATTGTTCTCAGAATTAGGTAATCACATTCAAACTCATGATAAAAGTAATTATCACACACCCATCATGAATCAAGTAATTATGATTATCCCGAAAGAAATGTCACCTGTCTCTGTCTAGGATTTTTTTTTGGCATCTTGGTTTTAGATAGCTGCTAAAGCCATGGTGCATGAAAAAGTGCAAAAAAAAATCCCAAAAAGGATCTCATTGTTGGAAAGTATTGATTAGGAGAAGAGATTGTCAATACATTAGATGTACTTTACATACATTCAAAATAATTGTAATTTTCTGCTGGTAACAGCAGTCTCTCAAGTTCTTTAGAATTCTGGGCTTTGGGATAGGGTGTCCAGACAGGAGGTCTTTCTCGCAGGAAAAAAAAATCTATTTTTAATTTTTTTGGCAAAATATAAATACAACCATAAAATATATGTCTGGCACAAAAACAAGACAGCTAATGATCAAAAACATACCCAGGTTGAAGCATGGTGATGGCAGCATTATATTATGGGGTTCCAAACAAGAATGGTGGAACCGTTGATAGCTCAAAACCTGCAGGTTTCTGTTAAGAAGTTGAATATGAAAGAAAACCTCATCTTTAAGCATGATAATGACTCAAAGCATAAATCCAGGTAAACAAAGGAATGGCTTAAAAAGAAGCAGATCAATGGTTTGGAATGGCTCACTCTGAGCCCTGATCTAAAACCTGCAGAGTGACTTGAAGAGGTCTATGCGCATGAGGGTCTCAGTTATTAAACTTGAAGTTTAATACATCTGGAGCATTTTTGCAAACAAGAGTGGATTAAAATTGCTAAATCTTGATGGCAGGACTGAGTCAGGAAACTCCTACCTAAAATGACTGAATGCTTTAGTATAAACAAAAGATGATTTAACAAAACTATTTATCTAGACATAAAAAGCCCAATGTGCTTGAGTAGAGTGAACAATTTAATAAAGAGCAGCTTAATAGGAAATTGTAGCCCAATGCTCAATTTATAATCATCATCATCATCTTCATCATAACTTATTAAATATTAATGTGTTTTTAGGCCTAAAGTCCTATATATGATTTTTTTAAATAACCAAAACTATACAAGATGTCAGATGATGGTAGCCACGGCTATATGACAAGAGTCTAGGTAATGGTATTAGAACCATTTTTTCTTTTTTTTAAAAGAAATATTACAGTATATTTTCCTCTACTGTATCTACCAATGCTTATTTAACACATCTGTAGGGCACAAAGAATAACCATGTTCAATAATTTGGATCCTCAAAAACCTCTATTGACTAAAAACTTATTCTGGGAGTCTAAGGACAGTTGAATTCCATTAGTAAACATTTTGAAGATGTGAATATTTAGGAGAATTCAAAATCGACACATTACTTACTAAAAGTAAAGGCTTTTGATCTTTTTTTTAAACGAACATGACAGATTCCTCTATAAAATCGCCTGGTATGTAATTTTATTTAACTTTCTGTACACTAATTCCTTTCTGTACACCAATAAAAACAATCAATACGAATTAATGTATTGATTTAATTTTAAAAGGTTATGTTGATTACTCAAACGGCTCCTGTATGGATACTGAACACCATACTGGTAACTACAAATGCTTCTTTTAAAGGTTTGTCCTCAAAAAGCACTCGGATTGCTCAGATGAAGATAGAGAGCCTTTATTTGTCACATTCATAATACAGTACAGTGAAATTCCTTTCTTTGCATAGCCCAGCTTGTTAGGAAATTGGGGTCAGATATTATACACCACTGATGGAGCAAAGAGCATGTTAAGGTCTTTACTCAAGGGTGCAACAGCGGCAACTGGAAGGAGCTGGGGCTTGAACCACAACCTTCTGATCAGCCGTCCAGTGCCTTAAACACTGATCCACCACTATCACTGATAGACTAAGAGTAGAAGTACCGTAGATAGCACAACATCAGACAATGTGGATTTAACTGATGCATTAAAAAGCATGCATTAGAATAATAAATCCGTGCAGGATTCACAGAAAGCATGAACACGAATGTTATTTCAACAAAAGCTAATAGCAAATAAGCCAGAGGAAATAAATTTTCATGCCATGCTATTTATGTATCTTACCTTTTATAAAGGTTTGAGTGAAGGCGAAGGAATTGCCATGAAGTGGGCTGTATTTCCAATGGTGTTGTGCAGGACCCTTTCAACATCTACAGTAGTATATGTTGTATATGAGTTTCTAACTGATCCGGTCCCACTGCAATACCACTTTCTTTACATGCAGTATATGTTCACATTATCACTCCATTTACATTCACTGGCACATATTATGGAGTACTCTGATCTACAGACAGCCTCTGGTTTAAGGCAGACTAATCAAAGTGTAATCAAACACTCTATGACTATCATCCGTTTCTTTCTCAATGAATGAGAATTTAATATTGACCACTTCTTTCTTCAGCACGGTTGAGGAAATGATTCATTTGTCTAACTGTCTAAGCAGAAGAGTCTAGTCTACACCTGCTTCTTCATAACAGCTGTGTTTCAAACACAATGTGGCCAGGGGAATAGTTTTTTTTTATATAAACAGTGAAATTGAAGTTACTACGGAATAAGAACACTCTACAATGAAAGGGTCAGAAAAAAAACTAAATGACAACATACTATCACTCTAGTATCACTCTAGTCTATTATTTCCTGGACAAAATTCAGCAACCTTATCATTGTCTGTTCTGTGTTGAGCTCCTGTGACCATAAAGAGAAATTCCTAACACACAGACACAGCAGCATTGGACAGTCTTTCTACAGGGTGATGTGTGACTCTGGATGATGTATTTGAGAATATCTGAACTACAGAGCGCTCCAGCTCACTGGGTGACGTGTCAGGGTAAAAGAAGAAACCGAGCTCACACTTTAGCAGTAATGAGAGGTAGCCCAAACCAACTATCAAGCCATTTTTGACATGGAGCTCATATCCAGCGGGAATTCATGACTGTGTGGTTAAGCCTATTGTTTCTATTTAAAGACCGTTTTGTATTGTCCATCGGATTTCCACTGTCATATAGAATAATCCAGTAGTAACGTATCACGACTGCTGTATTACAGGAATATAAATTCATCATTAAATCATTGTTCGTTCATTCCCTCATTCATTCATTCACTTTCTTTTTATTCAGTACAAGGTCACGGGAAGTCTAGAACCTATCCCAGGAGCCTTCAGGGACGAGGTGGGGTACACAATCATAATTGGGGTGCCAATCCATAATGTGGCACAAATACACACACTCAATTACACACAATTTGGGCAATTTGAGAACGCCAACGCATGGGGAGAACATGCATACCCTACATTCATAGACCCCAGACAGGACTCTAACCCTCAACCCTGAAAGTGCAAAGCCACTGTACTAACCACTATGCAACCCTGCCGCCTTACATTATCGTACATGTACACTATATGATATAGCTAAAGGTAGTGGACTCCTGTCCATCACATCCATACAGGCTTTTTGAACATCCTGTTCTTCATTTATCACCCCGTTGATGTTATAATATCCTCCACTATTCTGGGAAGGCTTTCCACTAGATTTAGGAAAATGACTGTGAGGATTTGTGCTCATTCAACGTCAGACACTAATATTGGACTAGATTGCCTCGAGTGCAGTCAGCATTCCAGTTCATCCTAAAGGTCTTTAGTGAGGTTGATGACAGGGCTCTGTGTGGGTCATTCGAGCTCTTCCACTCCAACCTTGGCAAATTATGTCTTCATGGGGGTCAATTTGCACAGCAGCGTTATCAGGCTGAAAAATGTGTCGGCCTCCACTTTCCAGTGAAGAGAAATTATAATATTTAAGGTATAACTTACTAAGACAACTCATGACAAGCGTGTTCCTATATCCTTGTGCCAACAGTTATGGGTAAGCTCACACATTAGGGTCAGTCTCCAAAATTTTTTTTTAAATGTAATGTTTATGAAAAAAAACTTCAATAAAATACAATAAAATACATTAAACGATGGCTCAGTGGTAAGCACAGTCGTTTTGCACCTCCAGGGTCCGGGTTTGATTCCCTTCTCGGGTCTATGTGCATGGAGTCTGTAAGTTCTCCCTGTGCTTGGTGGGTTTCCCCTAGTTACTCCAGTTTCCTCCCACAGCCCAAAGACATTATGTCCAAAGTTAATTGGTGTTCTCAAATTGCCCATATTGCATGAATGTTGACCAGAGGTCCTATTACAGTCGCAAAAATGGGCATAAATAAAATGGCCACCATTGACCTCCACGGTCCCTAGTTAGACTACAGGGGTTCGTAGATTGATATATGAAATATGTTTCAATTTAAATATTTATAATGTGCTTACTAAATTATTCTTTATTGTTTGTTGTGCAGCGCTTATGTCATCGGGTAATATTTCTAGCTCACTTGTAATGGTGTTTAATAGGAGAACTATTTACGACAATCTTAGATATATGTAGGCGGCACAATGGCTTAGTGATTAGCACTGTCTCCTGATACCTCCAGGTCCTGGGTTCGATTCACGCGTCAAGTCTGTAAGCATGGAATTCGCATGTTCTCCCCGTGCTTGGTGGGTTTCGTCTGGTTTCTCCAGTTTCCTCCCACAGTCCAAAGACATGTTGATTAGGATAATTGGCATTCCCAAATTGCTCATAGTGTGTGAAAGCATGTGTGCGTGAATGTTGACTGTGTCCCCATTGTTCTCCACAGTCCCTAGTTGGACTACAGAGGTTCCTAGATGGATGAATAGTTGGATAAATATATGTAAAGCATGTCTCAAAAAAAATTTCTATTCTTTTCTCACTTACCATTTTCCAGTCATGTTCATCATTTATTATCCAACAAGTATTTGAAACAACAAACCATGGACTCAAAACGATGCAATTTATCTGTACAACGGAACTGCAGCTGTTGAGACAAAGATTTGGCTCAGCTGGTTAGTGATCTTCAAGACGACAATCACTGTGGCGCTGACAGCAGTATTAATGAGGAAGTTAAAGCTGTTGATTGTAATCTTTTCAAATCAGAGCATGCAAATGATCACCTGTGCGATCTTGGAAGACACAAGGACTACAGTAACACTGAATCATCATTATTCTTGATTCGGTGTTACTGTAGTCCTTGTTATGTCTTTAGGTAGACAAGGGCCAAATCCTGCTGGTGCCATTATCATGAGGTAGTTAAAGGGATTTGTGGGTAATGTAGAAATCCATTAAATATGGTGAAAATGGAATGTGGCGGGGGAAAAAATGTCATGAGGTGACGGAATAAATTCTGGACTCATTTGTAAAGTTTAATATGCAAGTAGTTGAGAGTGGATTTTCCTTAAAAACTTTTATCCTTTGTCTGCAGAGATGCTGAGAGTGTCTGCCAAAGCTAACAAAATAGCTTTAGTCTTTTTTATTATTATTATTATTATTATTATTATTAATACAATTATGTCTGCGTCTACTGAAAGCAGCTTATGTAAACAGAAGTACAAGTGCAGCATATTTGCAGACAAATAAGGGGCATCCGTAAATTCTATTCAGGGCGGAAAAAATGACAGCAGCCGAGTTTTAATGCCATGCTGCTGACATCACCGGCAGGAAGACGTAACGCGCGGATTGGACGACGTCCCTGGCCAATGAGAGCGCACGACGGACACGCGCAGACGGGAAGAGTTTAAAAAAGATTGGGGGAAAAGTGTGGCGTTGTGACGCTTCTGCTCTCCTAATGCGGGGAAAAACGGAATAGTAACCGAGGAAGCAAATCCCCCCCAACAGCAGCACCGGGCTCCGTTTTTCTTCCATCGATATCTGCTTGGGCAGGATAACTCTTCTTCAGGTTTCCCCCCCCCCCCAACTGACGCATTTTAAAATCTATTTTTAAAAATGTCACAGCACTTCAGAAGCGGTCCAGCTTTCGGACTTTCAGCGGAGGTGAAAAGTAAGGTAAGAGCCGCGTTCTCGCGATAGCAGCGTGCACGGCGTGTAGCGGGAGCGCGCGCGGCGCACTGGGGCTTTAAATCAGGAGGCGGCGGCTGCTTGGGCTTTGACACGCCAGAGTGCCAAAACATTTGACTCTGTCTTCAGGATTGGCGCAGTTTATATTGAGCCTGTGTGTAAAGAAATAAAATGTGTTTTTCTATAGTTCTCCTTTGTGTGCGCATGTTTAGGCCTTTGTGTGGACCTGAAAAGACGAAATGTCCCCACAATGAAGGATATTGTCAAATGTCCTCACTGTTTACTTCAGTTTAATTTTTTTATAGCGCATTTAATAATGTTCATTGTTTTTATATACACACACAGTCAGCCAGAAATAAAAGTATACACACTTCAGGAAAAGAAAAAATAGTATGATGTATATTTTATTAATATAATCTTAATTATATTATATTATTATTGTTATTATTATCATAATATTATATATGTTAATATATAACGTATAGCAATAAATCTAGTATTAAAACATTTATACAAGTTTTTTTCTTTTCCTGAAGTGTGTATACATTGTGTACATTGTTTTGACTCTGTATGTAATGGTTATTGCCGAATCAAAATACTGCATGATTATAAACTGCTTTGCGACAGTGGCCACTGTTAAATGCGCTATATAAATCAAACTGAAATGAATTGTGAGGACACTCAACGTCAATATCCTTTATTGTGAGGATATTTAGTCCTTTCAGGTCCCCACAAAACCCGAAACATGCACACACAAAAAAAGTGAACCATAGAAAGACGTATTTTATATGCAGTATATATAATCATAATTATCAGTTTGTGCTTGATGAGCAAGCCGAGGACGACAGTGGCAAGGAAAATCTCCCTGAGATGGCAATAGGAAGAAACCTTGAGACTCAACAGGGAACCCATCCTCATTTCAGATAGCAGGGATTGATCAGCAGTCATGCTGTGTGTTAGGAGGCTGCAAGTTCAGTATAACAGGAAATGTGTTGAAGTTAACATGGAGTCCAGTTTCATTATTGAAGGCTCAGGTACAAAAAACTGTTTGTGAGAATTTCAGTCACAAGCCTTTGAAGAGATCACAAGGGCCTCACGAAATCATGAGGTTTTAATGCATTTATTAAAAACCTATGAAAGATAGAATGTTTTTCATTAGTTAATGAGGTTAATGCAAGAGGTTTAGGGATAGCATTTATTAGCTACAGTAATCATTATGTCTGTGTCTGTATGTGTGCCGTTCTTTGTTCCTAGAGTATGTATATATTTTTCATATATTTGTATATACTTTACAATTGAACCTAAAGTACATAATTGTATGACTGACAAAAGTTTATTAATTTCTGACCGAGTGTATATGAGGATGTGTGAAAGCCATGCATGAACACCATTGTTGGTTCTTTTTAAAGCAATACCGATCTCTCAGTGGATTCTGCTTTGTGTTTCTTGTATTTCTGTGGGCAAGTGACAAAAAAAGACTGTGACTCTCTGCCATATTTCCCAGCATGCGCCATGTGTTTCAGCCCATCATGACGAGTGACCCAGTGGATGAGGGTGTATCCATGATATTAGGTCTCTGTGTCCATCTGAGTGACAGGCCTGTGCCTTTCTGTTCCCCAAATAAGGAAGTACAGAGCTCGCTCTGAGTCCACAGCCTCAGGAAAGTGGCGTAGTGTAAACAGTTTGTGATTTAGGTAGAGCGCCACAGAATAGCCTAGCCTAAGAAATGAGAGATAAGGTTCCACTGAGAGACTTGTACACTAAACATAAATAAGCATTTTGCTGCTTTTTGCACAATCATTGCCTCAGAACTTTGAAAACAAGTTGACCGAGGATTATAGCTCAGAGAGAAATACTCCAGTAATGGGCTCCTGAATTTTTTATACACAGTTATAATTTGCTCTTTGGACTGATACTTAAACGGTTCTGGATTCAGACAACCCACAACAGCATGCACACCGTTTAGAAAGAGAAACACAGGAGAGAAGCCAGTTTTGATAGCATTCCTCCATGTCCACAGTGAGGGAGAAAAACAACAAATGAAGGCCTGAGCAGAATTCCTTGGCTGGAGACGACGTCTGTCCGTCTTACAGCCCATAAACGGATGTGGTTAGCATGTGTAAGTGTTTCACTTTAAAAGGACAGCAGAGCATGAAGGTAGGGAGAGAGAGAGGGGGGGAGAGAGAGAGAGAGAGAGAGAGAGATGGTGGGAAGGTCAGCTGACGATGGATAGACATCTGTGTAGGGTGTGAGATACAGAGATAAGTGTATGTATATATAATTATGATGGTGTTTGTGCCTGTGTTAGAGAGAGAGAGAGAGAGAGAGAGAGAGAGAGAAAAGTGGAGAGAGCTGTATGTTACTCCCAAGTTTGGTGTGCTGAAGTGGAAGCCAAGCAAACCCCTGCTGCTTTGAAATCAGTGTTATTGTTGGCACGCTTTCTTTCTCTCCTTTCTCTCGCTCTCTTTTCTCTCTCAGTCTTCAGACGTAGGGAGCACAAACATTTCAGAAAAAGAGACACAAAAAAACAACTCTATTTTGAAATATTTTGAAGTTGTTTATACAGAAATGCCTTTTTTTCATATCCCTCTATCTCATGGCTGGTATTTTAAGAAGCCCTTTGAATGAAAGGAAGATCATTTATGGACATTAAACAGTGTTGACATTTGTGGACATTTATGGGCTGAAATGTCTTGATGGGATATTGGTTTATAAACTGTGGTCGCTATAAATATTGATATGGTTAAACATTATAATGTAACAGAATTTTTCATGTCTTGGAAATAAGAGTACTTGAAATTTTCCATGAAGGACTAGTGGATGATAGTTTTGCAAAGTCTAGAAGAACCAACAGCTTTTGTCAGTTTATATCCTCTCCATAACACTCCTCATCCTGGTGTGATGTTGCAATAACCGCAATTAATTGATTGTTGCTATAATTAAGGTAAACCGTGTACATTTTGTCTGTGAACATTTTATCAGTGATCACATGAAACTAAGGTCAATGCTTGTTGTCTTTTTAAAGAAGCAGCTAGAAATGTAATAGAAATGTGTTAAAAGTTCTACAGTGACCCTGTTTGGCATTTCACCTCCAGCTTGCACAGAAGTATGACCCTCAGAAGGAGGAGGTGCTCAAGATTTGGATCCATGAGCTCACTGGGCGCAAAGTTCCAGATAACTTCATGGAGGGTCTTAAAGATGGCGTCATCCTGTGCGAGTAAGTAACAGCTCTAGAATCACTGCAGTTATGAGAACATTTTATGGTCTGACATGGGATGAGCAGAATTTGTAGAAAGGTAATTTTTTTGTTATTGTTAGAATTAAAAGTCAACAGCTGAGGTTCTGTATTAGAGCTTGGAAGATTTTTAAATAAATAAGCTCTTTATTATAAAAAAAGCTTTATTATATCACTAATTCCTTAAACATCAATACATTTAATGCTTTGGTTATTTGTTCTAGAGTGTTTGCCATACAAACTCCTGTGAATTCAGTGTTACAGCGGAAACATTAACGTATTGAAGTGTGGTTAATAGAAAATTAAGTTTTGGTATAATATGCATCAGCTCTGAAAGTCATTTATGCAATAATATAAATAAAAATATATATCAATCTGTGCTGTTCACCTCTTCTTTAACTTTTTATTTGTTTAATCAGACTCATCAATGCTCTCCAGCCCGGCTCTGTGAGAAAGATCAACAACTCCACTCAGAACTGGCATCAGGTAAATTTCTTTTCCGAAAAACCCAACATACTCTATGCTTTTCTACAATCATATAATAGTTCCTACTAAGATTACATTACACGGCACGGCTGCTAAACACACTGGACCTATTCATCCCTCTGAAAAATAACTCGGCGTAAAGCCAGCGGTGAGCCAAATATCTAGATAAAACTTCTGCAAAATCCTTTAACCCAGGCTTAGATCGGCATCAAAGGAGTCTTTCTCCATACATATCTTAAACCTAAAGGACTCTATGCAGCTTATGATAATTATTGTTGCATTTGGAGGGACCAAAATACTTATTATAATATAGTTGATATACTGACTATTTATGAATGAAAGTAAGCAACATTATTTTATGTTATTGTAAAAAAATAAAAAATAAAAAAAAGTACAGTGGAACCTCGGATTATGAGCATAATTCGTTAACCTCGTAAACTCGTAAACCAAATTTTATTTTCCCATAAGAAATAATGGAAACTTAAATTATTCGTTCTACAGCCCAAAAAAAAGAAATACATAAAAATAATTAACACAAGTAAAAATAAAACAAATTAACCTGCTCTTTACCTTTCAAAAAAGTAAAAAATAAATCCCGACAGGTCATAAATCAACGTCTCTCTCCTGCTACACTGTTTCATCTGGGGAAAAAATAGCAAGGCACATCGCTAATGACACTCGTGTGAGCGCAGACTAACAGAATCACTGCTGTAAAGTAAAACAAACAAATGAACCCGCACCTCACCTCTGAGAGCAGTGTGTGTGTATCTTGCATTAATGTGTAACAAACACACACGCACGCGTGCATGGCCGGCACAGTGTCGGCGCGCACACACACAGCAATGAGCTGAGGAAGAAAATGGTTTTTTAACCTCTGTATTGAATTTATTTTGCTTTACTCACGCGACCACACGTGTTTTATGAGAAACGGTACACGCGCTGTACACACGCGCTTCCGAACACAAAATAAAATATGTTTTACACACACACGGGTCACAGTGTTATAGTAAACAGTACACGCGTGCACGGATGTTGATTATACCAGTAACAGACGAGCAGATGATTACCCACAATTCGCAGCGCAAGAGAGAGAAAAACTGTTGGCTCAGTTGTGATCACGTGACACTCGGCATCAAAACAAGAAGCGCATCCGTGATACATGATACTCGGTGCTCGTAAACCAAGACAACGCTCGTTTTCCAAATCAAAATTTATTAAAAATCTTTGCTCGTCTTGCGGAACACTCGTAAACCGCGTTACTCGTAATCCGAGGTTTCACTGTATATTATAAAATAAAGAAGAATATAGAAATTTTTACCTAATTTTCAGTGTAGTCTATTTCCTGCTGCTGCTATTTAAGCATCATGAGCTTACCAGGAATAGCCCTTAGTGCAACAATAAAGCAGGATTACACAGTCATTAGCCTTCTATCAATATGAATTCATCCTTTTATCTTCAGTAGCCACTTTATTCTGGTCACGGTGTTATGGGATACTGAGTGGATCTCGGATGCAAAACAGAAACTCGAACAGGATGCAATGCCATTTTTAAAGCACATTTCCGCACTCACACACACCTAGGCAGTTTATATTTTTAGGTGGTGGATGGAAGCTGGAGCATCCATAGGAAACCTGCGCAGACATGGGAGAACATGCAAAAATCCAAGCTCAGGATCAAACCAGGGACTCCTGGAGCTGAGAGGCTGTAAAGGAGCTTCACCCTATACAGTCCTGAAAGAAAGTTTATGTTCGAAACTCGTGTGAAAATGGATCCAAATCCCTTTTTTCGCATTATTATACACTCAGCCCTCCACAATGAGAAAGTAAAAACAGGTGTTTTTTGGTGGGAATTGTATACAACTTAATTACCCCCCTCCCCCTTCAAAAAATGTAAAAAAAAATAAAGACTCAAATATACCATTTATATAAGTATTTAACTCCTTTTTGATGACACTTACAGTTGAGCTCTGGTGCATCCTACTCCTTGAGATTCTTCTCCAACATGATTGGAGTCCACCTGTGACTAATTGAATGAATTGAACATAAGTTCCCAGCAGTAATGAGGGATGAAGTAACCTAACCAAGAACCTAAGGGTCATTATAAATGAGATTCTGAGTTCCCTTGTGGAGATGGGAGAGCCTTACAGATGGACAACCATCACTGCAGCACTCAACCATTTGGGCCTCTATGGTACAGTTGCCAGACGGAAGCTATTCCTCACTAAAAGCTGCATGACAGCTGGCTGGGTTTTGCCAGAAAAAGCACCTGAAGGACTCCCAGACGATGAGAAGCAAAATGTGCTCTGATGGTACAAAGATTGAACTATTTTATATCAGGAAATCAGGCAGTGTGAATCACCTTGTTAAAACCATCCCTACAATCAAATGTAGCTTTGGCAGTATCATACTGTGAGGATATTTTTCTGCGACTGGGAGACGAGTCAAAATAAAGGGGAAAAATAGATGCAGAAAAATCAAGAGAATCCTGAGTAAAACAAAAAATGTCTCCAGAGTGCTCAGAATCTCAGGATAGGGAGACAGATTACATTTCAACAAGACAAAGACCCAAAGCATAACGCCAACCCTTCAGAATAACTCCGTGAAAGTCTTGGAGTGGCCCAGCAAGAGTCTGGACCTCGTAAACCAAGGTTTTTTGTGTACTGACTCTGCTCGTTCAACCTGGTTGAGATTGAACTATTCTTGGTGCTTTAAAGCAACTCTGAATACTTATGCAAATGTGATATTTCAGTCTTTATTTTTGTTTTTATAAATGAGCAAAAAACTCCACATATCTGTTGTTACTTTGCGTGGAATGGTGAGTAAAAATTGAATCCATTTTAACGTGAGTGTGAAAGATAACACATCTGAAAACTTTCTGTCCGCATGGTATACACACTTACTGTATTGTAATGTGCCTTACAATGTATTAAGCCGAACTGGGAAGCTGTTCTGAGTAGGATTGACTTAAATCCATATGAAATTGATTTAATTATTCATTGGATTATTTCACACCAAGGCTACAATTCATTTAAAACACCCACATTAACCTTAAGTCATGAATCCTTAAAGAAAGTATTAAATAAATGGTTAAATGTTGGGTAACATTGCTGGGTTTTGTTAAACCAATATTTTTTGTTTTGTCTTCTACTCTATTACGTTTTCTGTAAGCAGTTACATACATGGTTTTATTATTTATTATTGGGTTTTTTTGTATCTGCCGAGAACCAGATCTGATTGTAACACATGTTGTGCAGTTTCTCTCTCTAAAAAGTAAAGAGGAAACTGCTCATTGATGCCAGATTTAAACAGAATGAGTTGCAGCACAGATCTGTCTTTATATAGAATTCTATGTTCAAAAATGGCTGTACTTTAAACACAAACCGTCCTCTTTTTATCACAGCTGGAAAACATAGGAAATTTCGTCCGAGCCATTCAGGATTACGGTCTGAGGCCACATGACGTCTTTGAGGCAAACGACCTGTTTGAGAACGTCAACCACACGCAGGTTCAGAGCACTCTGATCACGCTGGCTGGGATGGTGAGTGAATTACGAACATTCCTTAGTGAGCGTGCATACATTCCTCCATTTATATCACTTTTCATGCAGATGTATTTTCTGTAAGCACGCACATTTAAAAAAAAACTGAATTGAATGCTCCACTCCACTCTCCCTCATTCTGCAGAAATGCTTGGGGAATAGTATAAAGAATGAACAGTGATCTCATAGGCTCTGCTGGAGAATGCAAGTGTGTAACAAATAGTTTTTTGGAACCATCAGTGTTCACGTGACCCAAACAAATCAGAACTTTTTAGAGTTTTCTAAGCTGAAGGATTTTCTGGCAGTTTTTAGATGCTAATAATAGCGTTATTTGTGTAAGTGCTTTTTGTGCATGCGAGCCAGTGATTTTCTGAATCCCTTCATTTCTGTGCTCAGGAGTTATGGCTAATATTTATGAGGTAGACAAAATAATGGAATGACCAGGAGAAATCAGACATTGCAATAAAACTCTGTTTAACTGTTTAATAAAACTCTAAACCAGTTTCTGTATTAAAGCAAAGAGCATATAGAAAAGTACAGTATGTTGAATATTAATAAAATGTACCCCTCAACATCCTGTAAAAGACACAGTATTTTTTTCTACTGGCAGGTCCCAGTATCGGCTACAGCCTGCTTCAAGAATGTATTTATTAATCAATATATCTACAGACAAATAATCCATTATAAATAAATGATAAAATTGTAATAAACACATTGGGACATAAATTATTAAGGATGAAATGAAAGGATTATATTCAGGTCTATGACTTTATTAACAAATATTATAATTTTTCTAAAGACCGGCTACCACAGGTTTTTTTCAAACCGTAGCACAGTAAAATATGACCTAATTAATTGCTTTCTAGCTATTTATAGTAGTTCTGTAGTTCCATTTTCAGTTCTTTGGATATCCCCTGCAAAAATTTTTATTCTTGTATGCAAGTTGAACAAAAATAAATAATGGTAAATAAAGGTAAAAATTGGTATGTTAAGGTTAAACCCATTAAACAGAATTAAGTAAATTCACCAAAAATTACATAATATCAAAATGTAAAAAGAAATGCACAGGCCAGAATTGTTTTTTGATTGAAGAATATTATTATTTAGCTTATTTAGATTATTATAAATGATTGATTTAGGTTATCAATGTAAGCAATGTACCATGTGCATTATAATTGTATAACTATGGGAGGAAAATGGAGTACCTGGAGGAAACCCACCAAGCACGGGGAGAACATGCAAAGTCCACATAGACACAGGAATAGACACAGGAATAGAGCCTGGCCGGGAATTGAACCCGGACCCTGGAGATGCAAGGCGACAGGGCGGCATGGTGGTGTAGTAGTTAGCACTGTCACTAACATTCCAGCACATAATCAGTCATTTATAGAAGTCAAGAAAGGCCATGAGCAAGAATCTGATAACATAATTCTTCTGATTCTTCTGATAACATAAATTATCTTGTGATCGTAAGACTGCACACTGTTATATCATTGATCTTATGGCAGTGATTACATACTTTTTTCAAACTTTTTAATCTACATACGACATCTCTCAAACGTCATGCGATAACCATGTAGATGTCCTGGTCCCTCAAACTGGCTGGCAGTGAAACTGGCTGAAACCTAAGGATCTAAGTATTATTGTTTAAAAATGACAGTAAGCCTCCTTCTCAAGTGACACACTAATTTAAAAATGATCTTACATTGATAAGCATGGGGCCAGACAGAAAGATATACACTGCCTGGCCAGAAAAATGCCCACATTTCTGAAGGGTCACAATTGTTGGCCAGGATCAAGTAAAGAAAACATTACAATTACTGAGATCAGTTCAGAACAATCCAAGGCATTCTTAAAGCACGGACCAACGTAGTGGTGAACCGTCAAGTTTGTGGAAGAAATAAAAAAATGAACATAAATGACCATGATTGGAGATCACTTAAACTCTTGGTGGAGTTGCAACTTAAAAAAACCAACAGTATAAATCTCAGCCGTATTTAACTATGAAAAGTAAGAGCATTTACACAGGGTGATGTACACAGGATTAGGACTAAACACCTGGCCATATAACGCCACTTGTTAGTAATGCTAATTGGGAAAAATGAATCAGTTTGCAGGGATTGGAAAAACATCCACGCGGTATGATGATGGCTGCATCGCTCTGCATAAGGACTCATGTGTAGTGGAGGCACTGTTTGATCTGGAGTAGCTTCAGTTGGTCAGGTCTAGACTCAGCAATGTTGTGGGAATAAAATGAAGTCAGCTGACGACCTAAATGTTATTAGCCTACTTCAGTGGATATTTTTCTTTCCTAATGACATGGATACATTCCAGGTCTCAAACTGTGGAAGAGTGCTTCTGGGAGCTTGAGGAATCATTTTCACACATCACCAGATTCCGTGCTGTAATCAATGCTAAAGGTGGTCGAATGAAATATTAGTGTGTGACCTTTTTTGGCCAGGCAGTGTACGTTACTAATCCTAAAGGGGACATTTGAGGGGAAATATATTACCGATCCATGCAGTCACCCACGCTCGGGTTCAGACCCAGAAGCTCGGGACTACAAGGTAGAAACTCGACACTACACCGGCTGTAGTATTTTCTCTTGTTTTTAGTACCTGTGTAAAGTAAAAGGTATACATCATGTATGTCTTATAATGCATGGTGACATAATGAATAAACCAGACTACTTTTTTTCATGCTCTTGAAATTGATGCGTCAAAAAAATGCAGGTTGTCCTTTTACAGAGGAAAAATACTCTATCTAAGGAAGATCCAAACGCCCCCTTGCTGGTTGGCTGGAATGGTGTTATGGTACAGGATTGACCAAAAAGTATATGCACATTGTTTGCAATTTTCTTTAGATAAAGCCTGATTGGCTTACAGTGTGTAAAGTGATTGAAAGTGATATCTGTTGCTTTTGAGTCATTATTAGTTATAGATGATGAGGAGTATCTGCCATACAGATGCCCTTGAATGAGCTGTTACTATGGAAACAATGATGTCATGTCTGTGTAGATTTATTTAGAAAGAAGTAATAATATAATTTTAGCCCCAACATGGTTGGGGTAAGTACAGTATAGACATACTATACTTTTTAATGTGAAAGGAGTAAACTTTAAATCATTTCAGTACACCATGATACAGCACACGTTTAAAGGTCCCACATGTTACCATTTCTTTAACAGCTCACCCAAAGTGTGTGTTAATGCCCCAACTGAAATTACCACAGAATAATAAGGTTTTTTTCACACCTCAAATTCCCCCTGTTTCACTCCTCTTCTGAACAAGTTGTTTCATTGTCTATGGAAATGAGCTCGTGCTGGGTCATGCCACACCAGAGAACAACAGAGCTGCGCATTGAATCAGGGGAGGGGTATCTTCTTATATGAGGTCGCATTAGGGGGAAAAATCTAATCAGCTTGTATAAACAAAAAAATTTAAAAGGTCAAATCAGGGATTGTTTTTCTTCATGGGTTTTATTTTATTTGTTTGTTTATACATGCATACTGAAGACCCATCCGAATGTCTACAAAATGTCTAAAGGTCCCCCTTATAACATATCAAGGATTAGCTTGTATAAGAAGACCCAATGGGGAATTTAAATCATTCAGTGGACTGCAAAACATTTGCAATACAGAACATGAATTACTCTCTTTACATATTTCACTTATTTATTTTGTCCCATCTTACTGTGTCCAGGCTAAATCTAAAGGTGTCCATACTAAATCTGACATCGGGGTGAAGTATGCAGAGAAACAGCAGCGTAGGTTCGCACCTGAGAAACTGAAGGAGGGGCGCAACGTTATCGGCCTTCAGGTTAGTCTGTGTTTCTGCGTTATATCTTTTGTCTATAGAAACGTCAGAGGTTTAATATGCTTTGTGTGTACACGGTGTCTGGTTCCACTAGGAATATGTTAGATCCAGATAAATTCAGCAAAAACTGCAACAATATGATCCAGCGGCATTTGTCGCACAAAATAAACACAAAATCATGTTTACTCTCGCTGGTCCCCTGTATTAAGACTGGGAATGCTTTTGTTGTTTTCTTATGTGGGTTCTCTCAGATGGGGACCAACAAGTTCGCCAGCCAGAAGGGGATGACCTCATACGGGACACGGCGTCACCTCTATGACCCCAAGGCTGGCATGGAGAATCCTCTGGACCAGTCAACAATCAGCCTGCAGATGGGAACTAACAAAGGAGCCAATCAGGTGCTTATAAAGTCTAACATTACTGCTTCATATTTGGTCATGTTTAACCCAGTCCATGTAATCTGTGATTATCTGCAGTGTTTTACACATTGGTTGTAATTTAACTCATCAGCTATGCCACATGTTTCACTGGCTGTCAGAGTATTCATCACAACAGAAGGCAAACTATAAAGCTTTAGTTCCAAAATGAGCAGGAAATAATTTAATTATTACAAATTGTATTTTTTTTCCATTACATTATTGTTAATGGCCATAAGTTTGTGGACACTTCATAAACATGCAGTGGCCTTCCACTACATTCAGACACATGAAGATTAGTGCAGTTGGACAAGGAGACCTGGGGAATGATCTGGGGAATGATCTGGTTTCATTCCGGGTTCTGTGCACACTACTCAGGTTCTTCCAATCCGAACCATGTGTCCATGGAGCTGACTATGTGCACAGGGACACTGTCATGGTGGAATAGGTTTAAGCCCTTTTGGTTCCAGTGAAAAGAACAGCACACGCAGATAACAGCATGGGGAAGACACGGGTGTCCACATACTTTTGGCCATACAGGCCTAAACTTGCACGTATTAACAGTATTACCTTCTTTTATTTATTTATTTTTCCTTTGCTACTCAGTCTGGTATGACGGCACCGGGTACCAAGCGACAGATCTTCGAGAAGAAGCTGGACATGGAAACCTGTGACACTTCCATCGTCTCACTGCAGATGGGTACTAACAAGGTGGCATCGCAGTCCGGCATGACTGTGTACGGGCTCCCGCGTCAGGTCTACGACAAAAAGTACTGCACTTACGCTGAAGACTACATGGACAACGGCCAGGACATGCAGATTGACGGATACCAGTACACTGACTAAGATGGCTACACACCACTGCTTTTTTAAATTCACTTATTTCTTGCCCACGGTTTTTTTTTAAAATGTAAACCTCATCCTGCAAGACCACGCAAACTCTTAACAGCAATCCGCCGAACCAGAACATTAGGTTTAATTTAAGATGGAATAAAATATATATGTTTATGTTTTCCTGCCACGGGCTGTCCCTGCTTCTCACTCAGAATCGATTATATTTGTATGTTTTCGAGTGTAGCAGCTTCCTGTCACCACTTTGCATGACATTCTGTTTTTAACAAATGGACAAACTATGCTTTAAAAATGGCGGTAAAACAAAGAAGAAAAAAAATCTAGAATGTTTACGATGCCTTATAGTTTGGTTTGGTTTGAAAATAGCCCTGAATGTCGACTGTTGCTGCTGATGATTGCAAGTCTTCAGATATGAAGTTTGGCTCAAAGGAAGTAACAAAAAAAAAAAAAAAAAGGTTTGACAAAGATGCTATTGTACTAACCAAGCACGACACCCACCAACGCCTAAGAATTCTATCCACCTTTACAAGACAAGCTTTGTCCCCCAAAACACCTTAGAGAGCACGTTGTTTCAGTCAGACATCTAAAATCAAACCCGTCCTTTTCGTGGTCCAGTGTTGTGTTCTGTCTCTTTGACACCAGAATTAGAAGTACGCGGATGGACATACTGTTTAGCCGCGAGGCTTTAAATCGAGCTAAAATTTACAGCTGCGGCAAAAGATGACGTGAAGAATGTAATGTACACCACTCCAGTATTGCATGGCTTTTGGAAGTGTGTAACGTTTAATAGAATGTTTCCATTACAGCTAAATGCTAAAACATACTCTGTGCCTTGAATAATACATTCCTCCTGCATCACTTCTGTTCACATGCAGAACACAACACAATTCAAAAATCCTCCTGCATCACTTCTGTTCACATGCAGAATACAACACAGTTCAAAAATAACCGGAGTTTACTTTTTTTAAAATATGAAGTAAAGATTTGGGGAATTTTAAAAGGAGTTGGGTGAAGGGTTCCGATCTAGTTTTATAGGGCAAGAGTCCAGCAGTGTGTCTCCAAACATGATAATCAAACCAAATGTGATAATGAAATGCTTAGAGAGGCAATCATGACACCATAGAGGACATCTCAATCAAATTATTTTATCTTGTTCATAGAATTTAGTTGGAAATTATGTTATGTGTTAAGTTATATAAGTGTGTACACAAGTGTAGATTGGAACCCTTAAGGATCTGAAATATAAAACATACAATACAGTGCAGAAAAGTAATCCATAGCCAGTGCATCTGAGGCTGAGATGCTTGACTTTACATGGTCTTTACATGACCTGTTATCTGTGCATATTATGCATTGTTAGAAAAAATGCATTCCTTAAATGCATTCCTAAAATAGTTCTTGGTTTCCGAAGGTGCTCCACATGGAAGCAATTTGGAAACCTTTAAACTATTCCACCTCTAGAGGGAAAATCCAAAGTGTGCTGTAAAATCTGTCGGGTAAGTCTCCAGCGTCACCTCATCCACCAGTAGAGAATAATGAGATACAAAATGCACTCGAGAGCTAAATTGAGTCATGTCAAACAGCTCTTTCAAAATAAAATCAAGTCCTGATTAGATGGAAGGTGATGTTTGGGCAGATAGATCAGGTGCACATTGGGTTTCACTAAGGCATAGAAGTGCTTATTTCCTTATTAGTAAATCCTATCTGAAGTGAGAACACAGCCACATACTTGCACAAAGTTACCGAAGTGCAGTACTTTTCAAGTTCGCATGGAATTCAGCAAGTAATTGCGACTGTGCATGAGTGTGTAATGATATGAGCACATGCACTCCGAGCAAAGGTCTTGGTCATTATTAGAAGATTATTATACCAGGCAGTAACACGAATCTTTGACCATCAGGACCGGACCTAAAAATACTAGAAGACTGATTGCAGTTGAAATTGTATGTAATGTTATTTTACTTATTATGGACAACTTATGATCTGGTATTAAAACTATAAATGTTTTCATAAAAGATCAGGATAGACTTAAACATGCTAATTAAATTACACAACACATTCTAAAGCATACCTACAGTACTGTGCAAAAGTCTTGCGGCACCCCCTCATTTCTTTATATTGTTGTTAGTCTTTCGGCTGTTCCCATCAAAGGGGTCGCCAGAGCGGACCATCCAATCCACGCAACAAAATGGGACAGGTTTTATGCTGGATACTCTTCTTGACGCAACCCTCCCATTTTATCCAGGCTTGGGGCTGGCACTGCTTCCAGTGGCCTGGGTTTGAGCATTGGCCGAGAAACCAACCACTGAGCCTTCGATCACTTTATATCGAATTAAATTATTAAGTAGATTACATTTAAGAAATGGGAACCAATATTTTACTGACAGGCTGCAAAGTGTTTAAAAAAACATTTTAAAAAAAGGTTATGTAACATCATCAGCAACCTCTTTTCCCTTCTCGTCCGTTCCAACCGCTCAGCATTCAGCATCATCAGTATACTAATCACTGGCCTCATCGTGTGTTATCATCAGCACCTGTTTCTCGCTGGTTTATGCCTTAAGTTAGAAGGGTTTTTTTTTTATGCTTGACTGATTCATAGATCACTGTGTGGTCCAAAAAAACCTGAAACTTCTGAAACTGCTCAGATACAGGGACTGGCTGGAAAATGTGAGCCAAAAATATCCTTCAGGAAGCCTCGAGAACTATCCCTTAAGACTATTATAATAAAAAATATGAGGAAGGTAATCTCTTTAAAAGTGAAATATGAAGAAATAAGTGGTGGATCATGACTTTTGAACAGTACTGTATGTACGCAAATAGTTTGTAAAAAGGCGTAATGTTCAAAATATTTCTCAGACCCTGAAAAGGGTGAGCATTAAGTAAAAATAAGTACAAAACACTACAGCTTGCAGATATAGGGGAATGAAGTTATATATTTTACAATACAACACCTCCCTAAATGTTTTATTAAAATTATACTTCAGTTGTTTGCCAAACCAGACATTTATATTTACTAAACAATAGCAAACTTTTTATTCATTTATCGTTACATGAATCCATCGTGCTGTTATAGAACCCGAAAATTTACCAGAGCAGAAAAGTGCAGCATTTGTCTTATCCTGAAAAGGGAACATAGACAAGTGCAACACCACTCCTATTCTCCAGTACAGGGTGAACAGGCCACTGCTGACTTCTGTGACTTATGACTCTCACTGAACCCCAGAGGCAGGAGGGATATTAAGGCCTGTTTTCAATCTGTAGTAACAGCTGACACGACTTTATTAATCCATACCCACTGATGGTGCTGTACACAAATCAGCAAGGGAATCATATGATCTGTGCCCTTCTAGTAAATATATGACTTCTCAAGTGCAGCACGTGGCAATGTGTGTTCATTCCAGTGTTTCATGAGTGCCATCTTGTGGTCATATTTCAGTAAAACACGTAGGGGAGAAAATGTAGTTCAGTGACTCAGAAGGGTCACTTCAGAAGGGTCAGATTATTGGCCTGAATCTGGCAAAGAAAACAAACTAATGAGAATTTAAATGACTGGAACAGGGTTAATAACCTGTTTATGCATTATTAAAATCTGGACAAAAAAGTCCAGATAATGCTGAACTGTTAACTTCATGAAAGAAATGTTTTTTGGGAGGGGGGAAAAAAAAATGGAGATCAGAAACACTTGAAGTTGCATCATAAAAGAATCAACAGCTGACATCACATCTTTTTAATAGTGAAAGTAAAAGAGAGCATTTACATACACACACAATATGATGAGAACTCAGGATTGGGACTAAACAGCTCTGTGGCTAGAAGAACACTGTGTCTCAGTGAGGCTAATCCAAAAAAAAAAAAAAAAAAACTTTGTTAGGGAGCGCAAATATATTGGATTTTGATGCAAATTGAAAAAGATCAAATAGTCTGATGAGTCCAGATTGACGCTATTCCAAGAAGGGAAGCGCATTAAGCGAAGCACCCATTCTGCCTACTGCTC
Organism: Clarias platycephalus; assembly: GCA_030068275.1. Lineage (NCBI taxonomy): Eukaryota > Metazoa > Chordata > Actinopteri > Siluriformes > Clariidae > Clarias > Clarias platycephalus. The sequence goes on from JAQQZT010000008.1 coordinate 14,694,688, forward strand.
ACTGTACAAGCCTCTGGAGGCAGTGGGTTGCTTCCATTGGTCAGGTCTAGGCTCAACAAGATTATGTGGCAATAAAATAAAGCCAGCTGATGACTGAATGTATTGAATGACCAGTTCATCATAATCATTGCATTGTTGTTTTTTCTTTACACTAAGTTCAGGAATTTTCCAATTCCAGTTTCAAAAGTGTAAAAGATTGTTAATTTCACACTTAAATTGGCTACCACTTTGTGCTCTGTAATCAAAAATGAAATCTGAAACTAAATATTAGTGTGGGCAACTTGTTTTTGGCCAAGAAGTGCATTTTTCTTTGTGTTGCCTAGCAACCATAGTGACCATGTAATGACGACGAGTTTTTTAATGCCAAGGCTTTGCAATAAAATTGCTATAAAATGCACAATTCGCATGTTTCTGTGTCGGGTGTGTAAGAAATGATGATGAACTGGCTCCAAAGCAATTAAGACTATTATTAATGTACATCTTCAAAAGTTCTATTTTCAATCCTCAAGTTACCGTCTGCAAGTTCTCCTGGGGTGTGTGTGGGTTACACCATCATCGATTACAACCTACCTTCCATTCACATGGATCACTACATTCAGGGTGATATAAACAGTAGTGTACATTTCGTGTGTAGAAATAACTGCAAATTGACTCATTTCACCACAAACTTCCTTACAAGGAAGATACACTTTATTGGCATTTACTTGACTGATCATTAAACATATAAAAACCTAAACACTAACTAAGAAGTTCATAAACTAAAAGTTCACAAATTCTGAAACGAAAAACGTGGGTCCAATCGGGTATTATCAAATGCACAACCGAAACTCACTGAATATCCTTGGTGTTTCTACATCGTGTAACACCAATAAATGGCAACACCATGACTACATATGACTGAAAAAGTTTCCTATCCTTCAGGAGACAAACTGGATCTTACAGGATACATTTCATCATAGAAAAATACACCTTGAAGTCTTGCAGGGTCGTCTAAGTCTTCCTTGACCTCTGACCCTAGGAGATGAGCTACTGATTGGCTGCTTCACAAGCATCGATCCAATCACTGTAGACGTCCACAGGTTCTGAGAGATCTGAGGCAGAGGTTAGGGAAGTATGACGTTTGAGTTCCTGTAGAAATACTACAAACATACATACATACTAGGGCTGCACGATATTAGGAAAATATGCGATATTGTTGTTGAATATTGCGATAACGATATTTCTTGCGATATAACA
>JAQQZT010000008.1:14708190-14719955 GCA_030068275.1 Clarias platycephalus
CCCCCTAACTAACGTTTGTTGTGATTTACAAATTTTATTACATATTTTATTATGGACACCCATGTGCCTGAAAACACTATTGCTGAAATGAGTAAAAGACTGAAAATGGCATTTATCGTGTTTTGCTGTCAAACTGCTGGTTAAAGCTGGTGATACTGTTACAGTCTGCACAGGTCTTTTTCCTTTTTCAATTAGTGAGCTCTGTAATAAATAAAAAGGACAGGCTCTCCTAACGCCTTCTTATCTGATTATTCAGTGCTACTCTGGATTAATAATCTACATGACGTCTGTCTTTCAGAAGTTTACTATGTCCACTGAAAGAAACCCAGCAGACCTGGTGAAGGTGCTTCACCTCTTGTTCATTTCATTCACATGGGGCATGCAGGTGTGGGTGTCGTTCATTGCAGGTAACACTATCTTCTCCATACAGTAACTGTCACTACATACATTCTGTACTAGATTGTTGTAGCTATAAATTGTGATTTACCTACAAATCTTAGATGAAGAAATTTTATGATTGAAAATACCTTGGCCCATCATGTTGGAGCTGTTATTCACCAAAACAGCCAGAAATGATTATCAGAAATGTCTGAATTTCATTACGATGCTCACTGCGAATAATAAAATGTCTGTTATTCACAGGGATATTTTTCTTTTTAACTGCTCGGTTATACAATATGAATATGGCAAGGCCAGAATATGTTATGCAGTCCTAAGTGACAGTGGTTTGATATGATTTTTTTCAGGGCTTGTTTTGTTGTCCAAGGTCAGTCTTCACACATTTGGTTTAGTTCAGAGCAAACTCTTTCCCATGTATTTTTATTGTCTACTGGCCAGTAACACAGTCAGCCTGGCTATATATACTGTGTATCACCCTAGAAAGCTTCTGGATGGCCATGAATCTATACAGGTGAGCTCAGAAGCTTTACATCTCTACTTGTCAGTTTCAAGCCTCAGATTGCCATAAATACAAATCATAATTTTATCCTAATAATAATAATAATAATAATATTTTTTCTTATTATTCCTATCACATGACTCCTAACTCCATGCTTTCTTGACAGATGGCTCTGTTTTTCATGGCAGTGATCATGTCGGGAGTGAACGTGCAGTGGTTCACTCCAGCTGTCCTTAAGCACTCGCTGGTGATGAGGAAGATTGAGCAGGAGCATGGCCTTGGTGGAGAGATACGCTTTTTCACCACTAGGGAGCCCTATAAAAAACTCTGTGAGCAGGATCCAAAATACAAGGCCCACAGGAAAACCTTTTACCGCTACCATGGCATGTCCATCCTGACCAATATCACTGGCTTCGCCTGCACTACCGTCATTCTCATCTACCTGGCACTTCACTTGGCTACGATATAATATTTTCAGTCTAAAATATACCGTATATAGACTCGATCTGTACAAGTATTGCTAAAGAGATGTTCATTTCTGAGGGTCAGAGCGATACGTTTAGGAGTTGGTATGAAAATTCCAACACTGCAAAAAAATTAAGGACTTGATTGTTTAGCCCTTTCTAATCAAATCTTCAAAAATATTTTATTCAGAGAAACAAGCAAAATTATCTGCCTGTAGTATAAGAAAGATTTAAGCTTGTGTCTAGTAATTATGTTTAGAAATAGGCATAATGGTTTTATATTTGTTAAATAATAACATCATAAGGTGAAATATTAAAAAAATTACTTTGGTCAAAATACTTTCACTTAAAAACTGTACAGACATTAAAGATATTTTTTCTTTTCAGGTTTTCTTGCAGTATCTATTACACTGATCAGAAAGCCATAACATTAACATCACAAAACATTAACACTGATTATCAATTATATACCAGTAAACTGATGACAGGATCATCATAAACGAAGGCGCACCCATGCCCGCAGTGACCAAAGGCCAGTCTGTCCGGTCCCACAGACCACGATAGAAAGGCATCAGATCACCTAGTGCACCACAGCCTAGCAGGCACAGTGGCATGGAAACCCCACTAAGAGTTTGGCTGCGTAATTGCAGAGCGACACAGACACACCAATGCACAGGTATACATGCTTGCAACACTGTAGGCTCTAAGTACACTTGACACAGAATCATCATAAATCAAAAAAGATATGCACAGTAGCAGCTTCTAGTAGTGTGCCAACCCAATGTCGACCAAGCCGAGATGTTTGATGAGTTGGGAGAATAGAGCACTACACACCAGAAGATCCACCGATAATTATCAGACGTGCTGCTCTGAGACTGACGTGGGTGTGCTGGTTGAATAGAGTTTGCGTAAATCACTATTAATTCAGTATAATAACCATGTATCTTTTAGTCTAGTTCAGTACATGCAACCACAATCGTGGGGAAAGCTGCTGACTAGACAGACCTTCAAAAATGATTTTATTCAACAGAAACGCTTTGACCAGCATGGGTGTGATGGTCACGTGTCCACAATCTTTTGGCTATATAGGGTCTGTTCACAAGTGATATGGAAGTCTTTAATCTGTAACAGAAATATAAGAAATACAATATTGACAATGTTAAAAATCCTACATTAAAAAAAGATTAATCAGACATAGTACATTTATTAATCAGACAAAATAATACATATTATCTGAATTTACATTTGCATGTAATTAAGCCATATTGTTAATGTGGAATGAACAGTGTGACAAAATAACCTGAAAATACAACCGCTTTTACTGGACTTTGGCATTTCCACACAAGGGCGGGGCGTAGCACAGGCTTCGGTTCTTCTAACCAATAGTCGAACAATATGAGTCGTCACCATTTAAATAGAGGTGTATGATTGGTGTTTCTGAATTTAGAGGCGGGCTAAACAAAAGGGAACGTTACACAACAAGGAAACGTTTGGTTGCCAGATGAGCAAGTTGACAACTGAACTTGAAAACGTTGGTCCAAATAAACAAAACGGGTAAGCGATTTTTTGTGTGGCTTTTTTTTTTAAGTAAGTGGCTGGTACAACAAGCGGTGTGTAAGGAAATGAGGGAATTGTTCGGTTTAATATTGTGCCGAGACACAGTGAAGTTAGCACGCTGGTCTGTTTGAGTCAGTGAACACGGTGGGATCAGGAGATGGACAGCGCTTCGGGTTTTACACGTTCACATTACAAACAGGAATTATATCAGTGTCTATAAGTGAGCGCAAAAGCATAAAACAGAGTAAATGCACTTTCTATAAGCTGTACCTGTGTGTATGCTGGATTCTGTGCTGTAACAGGAAGGCAATAAAACATAACTGCAAGATTAGCTCTGCTGGACCTCAGGGTTTCCTTTTTTGTTGTTGTTGTAAGACAATTTGCATCAAAACCATGACCTGAAACATTTTTTTTAAATTTATGTCAGAGGTTATAATATTCCTTCCTAAGTCAGGTGTCATTACGTCATGAGGAGAGTTGGAGCATGGCCTTTTATCTTGAGTGCCCCAAAATATTATCTTGAGTGCCACGCACATCTACAGTGTGGTCCAAAGTGAAATTCAATGTTTTAATCAGTACAATACGAATAGCTTGTTATTTTATGCAATGAAATTACTATACAGCAATCAATATTTAGTATGATGTCATTTATTCCTCAAAATCTGCTGGATCCGGCTGGTCAAGAGGCCAGGAATGCATCTGAAGCACTCTGGTCTCATTTGCTTAATCCATGCCTGCTTCCTGAAGATCATGTTTAGAAGATGGTTTCTTGATTTGAACATTTTTCTATTAGGTTTAGGTCTGGAGATGACCCAGGCTATGGCTCCAGGAGCTGAATATGCTGTAACATGGCCAGTTTTTCACTAGTTTTTCAGTTACACAATTCTTCAGCCAGATAGGCTCGAACTACTTAGTGACATCACCGGTTTTGTGCACAGGGAGAACTATAATATATGTTGTTCCATTACTTTTGACCACCATGTAATACAATAATGGATCATTCTTAAATCTTGTGTTGAATGAAATATTGATTGAATAAAATATTTTTGTGTTTAAGATATTTTCAAACACCATTTTTCACAAGATGTACAGTACTGTATGTTGTCTCTATACAGCAAATATAACTAGAGAAAATATAATTAATCACATGGTCATTTTAAAGTGACTCGAAATTAAGAACAGAATTATTATCATTATTATAATTATTATTATCTTAAATCTCTTTGCTTCCTGTGTTGATTTGATATTTCTTGATAAGCTTTTTGATTTTGGCATTTTCCTCCATAAAAAAAATTTAAATGATGGTTATTGGTTTACAGTAGTACAGATTACTCAAGCCATGCACAAGATTTTTAATCAATTAAAAGATGATCTCTGATGATTCCCCTTCATGCCTGAGCACTAAGTTTGGTCTGATCTGGTTTGTCCCAGACACTCTGAAAAACAATGTTTTAATGACATTTTCCATGACATTTTCCTTCATCTTCAAGTACAGTACTTCATCTTGAAACCACCGGGAAATTCTTTGGTCTTCATGCCAGCTGCCATTTTAACTGCTATTTAGAATATCACAGATATTCGTATAAGCATGCAGTTGGACACAGTAAATGTAAAATTGACACTGGTGCACCTTGTTTACCATATTTAGTGTAAGCAAAATAAAAGTCCTAATTTAATTAGCAAAAATAAAGGGCGGACAGGGTAGCCTGGTGGTTAAGGTGTTGAGCAAGGTCCTTCACCCACAACTGCTTGGATACAATCAGCCATCTAGTTAGAGACCCAGTTGACTAAGAAACTGCCAGAGAAACAAAAGATATCTTTCCAGGAATATGGAGTATCTAGTGTCTGATACACCTGCATGGGATGAAAGAGAGAGAGAGAGGGAGAGAAAAGGAAGTATAATAGAGTGCCATACAAAACCGTAGATGTTTCTTAATTATTACTTGGGTATGGATAATTTACTGGCAAAAATGCTCTTGGAGAGGTTGTTTTCTTCGTTTGTCCAGCAGGATGTGACAATAGCAGCTTATGTTCTTCTTGTTGTTCTTTAATCTCTGAACATTCGGCTGCATTGTGATTCTCAGTTTCCTACTGACTCGTAACCACAAAGTAAAAAAAACAATAAAATAAAAATTTTAAAAGCACAGAATCTCACAACACCCACTTACAGACCAGCCAAAAGTTTGGACACAAGTTTAGATGTATTTTCTATGTTCTAAAACAATACTTGATTTTACAAAACTATGAAATAATACATATAGTATTAGGTAATTAAGTAATAACAACAAGTTATTTTAAGACATGAAGGTCAGCTGTTCTGGAATAGTTCTTGCAAGAACAGTATTGTCAAGTGCATTTGCAAAACCCATCAAGCACCACAATGAAACTGGCTCTCAGGGAGATCAACTCAGGAAAGTAAGACTAAAACTTACCTCTGCTACAGAGGAGAAGTTAATTTACAGTTACCAGCCTCAAAAATCACCAATTAACCAAATAAGTAGCAGAAACACCTCGATAAAGGAGGTTATTGCATATTTTGGATCCCTTTAGCATTGTTTTACTTTGTGAACAGAAATAAAATCAGGAAAACCATGGAATAAGAGTGTGTTTCCAAACTTTTGACTGGTAGTGTATCTGATGCCCAAGGTGTCAAAGATGAAAACATTCAGGCTATGTTTTCAGTAATACTTTTGATTAATATTCTATGTGATTTCTTTCTTTCAGAAGTTTACTATGGTCGCTGAAGAAAACCCAGCAGACCTGGTGAAGGTGCTTCACCTGTTGTTCATTTCGTTTACATGGGGCATGCAGGTGTGGGTGTCGTTCATTGGAGGTAACAACATCCTCTTCCTCCATAATTGTTACTTTTAGGCTAGGTAAGATTGACAACATACTAGATTATGATTATAATCTTGTAGCTATTAATTGGGATTTGCTTTGCAAATCGTACATGAAAACTGAACATAACTTGTCGTATCACATTCAAGCTGTTAATCACTAAAAGGTATCATTCAGAGAAATTATTATCCAGTGTTAATTTCGTCAACGAAAATAATGGTTTTATATGGTTTTATAATAATAATTTCTATACTGCGCCTATTGTTTTGTACTTAAAAAAAATCTGGACATGCAGGAGTTGTGATGATTAAAAATGTAATTAGCTGAAAATATCAGATAAAAAAAAAAATACATTTTAAATGTTAAGATAATTATTTTGTGAAAAACCTAAAATGGTTTTGGCTAGACTAGATTGACTGTAGGGTTAATCAATAATAATCTTATTGCTAAAATGTTACGTTTTCATTGACTAAAACTAGACTAAAATGTCCAGACTTTGAGTCGACTAAAACTTGACTAAATATGATAAAAATCCGGGACTAAGACTAAAATTGAAAATAGCTGACAGAATGAACACCGGAATGTCTGAAATGAGTGATTTTATTATTCTGTAATAAAATGTCTGTGATTCATAGGGACATGTTTCTTAATTGCCTTAGCATGAATATGACAAGGCTAGAATATGTTGTGAAGTCCTAATTGACAGTGGTTTGATGTGTTTTTTTTTTTTCCCCCCAGCGTATGTTTTGTTGTCCAATGTCAGTCTTCACACATTTGGTTTAGTTCAGAGCAAACTCTTTCCTGTGTATTTTTACTGCCTGCTGGGCAGTAACACAGTCAGCCTGGCTATATACGCTGTGTACCACCCTAGAGAGCTTCTGGATGGCCATGAAACTATACAGGTGAGCTCAGATGTGGTCCTCAGAATGTCTGTGGATCTTTAAAATGTCTTTATTTGTCAGTGTCAAGGCTCAGACTATTGTAAAAAATAAATAATTAATTTACCCGTAATGCATTCTTAATGCTTTGTAATAAGATATTTTTTTTAGATAAATTAGTCCTAACACATGACTCTTTCTTTCTCTTTTTCTTGTTTTCTTGACAGATGGCTCTTTTTTTTGTGGCCGTGATCATGGCAGGGTTGAATGCGCAGTGGTTCACTCCAGCTGTCATTGAGAACTCGCTGGTGATGAGGGAGATCGAGAAAGAACATGGTCTTGGTGAAGAGATCGGCTTTTCTACCACCAGGGAGCGCTACATCAAACTCCGTGAACAAGATCCAAAATACAAGGCCCACAGGCAAACTTTTTATCGTTACCATGGCATGTCCAGCCTGTGCAATCTCATCAGCTTCGCCTGCAACACAGTTAATCTCATTTACCTGGCACATCACTTGGCTTCAATATAATGTTTTGGGCCTAAAAAATAGAACAGATTTGATTTGTACAAGCAACATTTCTCTCGTTTAGACTGTTTTAAGTGAATGAATGAATAAATAAATGAATGAATGAATACGTAAATGATAAACCTTTTCTAAACATTTTTCAATTTCAATCATCAAAAATATTTTATTCAGAGAAACAAGCAAAATTATCTGCCAGTAATATAAGACCCATTTAAGCTTGCATCTAGTGAATATGTCTAGAAATAGACATAAGGGTTTTATATTTGTTACATAATAACATCATAATGTTTTGGTCAAACGTTTTCACTTGCTAAGATCATCATTCTTTTCAGAAAACTCTATAGACACTACTGAGTGTTCAGGTTTTCCTGCAGTGTCTATTACACTGATCAGCCATAACGTTAACAGCAAAAAAAACATTAACACATTAACATTGATTATCAACTATATAACAGTAAACTGGTGACAAAATCATGGGCACCCAATGGGGAGCAAAGGGCAGTCCTTCCAGTCAAAGCCCACAGAAAAGCCAATGGTGCAAAAAATCATTTCAAAAAGTTCATGCTGACCACAATAGAAAGGCACCAGAATATCTAGTGCACCACAGCCTACCGCACACAGGCCCCAACAGGCAAAGAACCCAAAGGTCCCTGGCCTGGCCTCCAAATTCATCAGATCCCAATCTGATCTGACCCCATTGGATGCGCTAGACAAAGAACTCTGATCCACAGAGACCCAAAGGATCAACTGCCACATCCGGATGCCAGAAACCACAGCCCAAGGGGAAGCTACATAATACTGGACATAATGTTTTGCACTGTAAAATTATGGTTGACCGGTGTATATCCTATACGCTAAGTCATATTCTGCATAAAACTAAACAAATAATTGTACAATAATAAAAAGTGGAAGATAAAAGATGTACAAATCAAATGTCTAAAATCAGAAAAATTATAACAGTAATGTTCAGAAACCAACATAGAGTTTTGTTTATTACATTACATATTGATTTTTTAAAAATGATTTTCAATATAGCATACCTAAGAATTGTGGGTTAGCATTAAACAGCTATAGGATTGTAAACTTTTGTAACATTAAAGTTGCCCTAATTGCTTTGTGACCATGTGAAAGCATACACTCATGAACAGAATCTGATGCCTGAATTTGCAGCTTTAAGTCAATATATGTCAAAAAATTAGCACATTTTATAAGAACCAAAACTAAATTTACTGTGTATTAAGTGTTATTTTTATGAATAAACAGTAAATGAATTTCGGGATTAGCTAGCATAAGTGTGTATAACAAAGCACATTTTATAAGAGCAAAATACAAAAAGTATGTTTAAAAATAAATTGTTATAAAATATTATTATTATTATTATTATTATTTTACAATTAACAATAAATCACAATAAATCACTTTTCTAAATATACTGTGTATTAAGTGTTCTTTGTATTAATAGACAGCAATGTGCTTCAGGATTAGCTAGTATAAGTTTTATAAGTGTTTAACAATCTATGTATTTTGATTTAAAACAATACTTATACAACCTGTTGTGAACATGCCACACACTAATCGAATTTGTCTGCATTCATATAAAAATAAAGACCAAGCAGCCTAAAGACCTGAGCTTTTCCATAGTTTCCATGTGTTAATTTGGCTACATCCATTACGCGTACTATTCAAGAAGAGGAGCCATAAGTAGTCTACCTGTGTCTGTGCATTAATAGATACTGGAAAATCAAATTTTAAAGCTGTGTATTTGCAGCAAAGTGTTTTCAATTGGATCGAGTTTCCAACGCTTTCATCAGTGTTGTTTGCACAAAACAGCCCTAAGAAACAATCATAATTATAGGTCAGGAAGATGTCACCAGAACAAGTGGAGCTGGCTTTAGGTTATTAAAGGTTTACTATCATTTTAGAATAACACATTTCTACCTAAGAATTGTGGGTTAGCATAATAATAATACTGTAAGTTGATGGATAAAGGAAGGAATGTGGTTTATTATAAACCTCATTTATGAATATACTACTTATCCTGTAAAGGGTCACTCTGTCCTGTAATTTATCCCAGGGTATATGACTCAGGCATGAGGCATGGTACATCCTTGATGGGGTGCCAATCCATTGAAGGGCACACAAGCACACACACCTCAGATACTAACTGGAAATGCCGGTTCACATAATCTGCATGTCTTTAGACGGAGGGAGGAAATGGGAACAACCAGAGGAAACCCACTAAGCACAGGGGGAATATGCAAACGTCACACACACAAACTCGAGACAGGAATCGAACACTTGACCCTGGAGGTGCAAGGCGACAGTGCTAAGGATAGGAATCTGGATATAGGTTTAGATGAGCAATCCAGATGTTACAGTGGCAAGGAAAAACTGAAAATAAAAAATAGACCCAAAAAGGATCCATTCACTTATAATGGAGGATACTGGGATCAATAACAGAGGGGGGTGTGGTAGCTCAGGTTGCTAAGGCTTTAGGTTGTTGGTTTGCTGATCTAAGGATTCAGTTTGACCTTCGCCATTGGTGGGTTGCTACACTCATACTACCCCGCCACTGCATGCAATGCCGGTCTCAACCCAAACCTGGATTAAATTGGAGGGTTGCGTCAGGAAGGGTATCTGGCCAAACAAACTGTTGGGAAGTGTGGGGCAATCCACAGCAGCAAACATTTAGTCACATCTAAAAAGCAGAAGCTTCAACCTGAAGTAGAGCTTTAAATTTAATCAGGGAGTGTAAGATACATCAGCCAGCACACCTTTGTGAACCTGTAGCCCCTTCAGAGCCAATCTCTGTCTTGTCTCTGTGGGTCTTGGCATTTCTTCTCACTGGTTCCATTTATTAGCAACTGATTACTATTGAACTTGAGTAGTGTCTTCAAACAGGGAGAAGTTTGACAGAAGAGTAATTTCCAGTGCTCTTCATATAAGGGTCATACAAACAAATACAGTACACACAATATAGTGTCAGTGGTGTCTCATCCGGTTATAACGTTTGGTTTGGACCTGTGTGCATTTTGATCATACATGATTTGTGCTACACAAACTGCACCAAACGGTAATGAAACATATCCTTAAGGACATGCATAATTAATGGTGAATCAGTTGAATGACTGGGAAAATATTTAAAAGGGGCAGATTTTTTAAAATATGCCCCTTTTAAATATTTTCCCAGTATATATATATAATTTGCCAATTTCTTCCACAAATAGGAAATAAGCCCAAAATGACAGTTTGTTATTTACTCTTTAGTGTTTCGTGAGTTGGTAGGCATTCTACTTTTGTAATTCTTGTAATTCCATTCTCTTGATCTATTATCTAGGGTAATACATCCTGAAAAATAGTCTAATATTCCAATCTCTCAATCAAACACAAACCAGATAATGATGAAACATTAAATCCTTAAATCAAATCATGCCTTTATAAAAGCATATATTATATATATTTTTTAGACATTTACACAAATCTACTGTTTATTTTTTACAATCATGTCACATTGTATGTTCTCTGGCTTCTTGTCCAGATAAAAGCATACGAAGGCCCATTAAATATAGGCTACATGCTAAAACAAAACTGAGTTTTCTAAATGCAGGATTTAATGCGGTTAGTGATGATGCAGGTGCAGGCTGGAGTGCAGGGGTTCACAAGAGGTTCTGCAAGCACTCATGTCTAAACTACACACTCACTAACTGAGAGTGGAATGGAAAGCCTGCTCACTGTATACTGCTCTCATCTCCATTAATAGTGATGGAATACTCTAATGGGAGATAAAATGTGCAAGATGGAATGTGGCAAAGGAAAGAGGCTGTAGGGTTCAAAACAAATATGGAAAGAAAAGTTTTATGCACAGTAAAATAAATTAAATGTCACTGCTTATTCAACAAGAGGTGAAAAAATTGGATTATAAAAAAGAAAATTCCATTCCATTAATTAATTCATTCTTTCATTCATTTTCTGTACTGCTTATCAGGTGTAGGGTCAAAGGAAACTCAGACATAAGCCAAGGGATTTCCTGGATGAGGTGCCAATCCAATGCAGATAACTATACAGTACTATGGGCACATACGCTTACAGTACACACACAAAGTTATACTAGAAAATATACTAGCCAGGAATTCTAATCCTACTACTCCTCCTTCTTTTCTAGTTCAACAAGAAGGTGTTGTATATCAGTCAGTAATACCCAGAGCTTAATTTTGAGAAGAGAAGTAGAAGGATGCAGACCGCCCAGTTAAGAAAACGTTGACAAAGAAGTGACATTTATATGAATATGAACAGTATAATAGTATTTAGAAAATACACTTTAAAATGCCTCTTTTCTGCTCCAATTTCTGACCGGTCTATATGTCTGGGTTGTCAGATGTTTTCTTTCTGTAGCATTGACATTTGGTCTTTAAACATTCCGATAACAGTGTTAAGCAGTGTTAGGGAACGTTACATTTTAAAGTAACTTTAAAATTACTGTCTTTAAAAAGTAATCAGTGACATTACAGCGTTACTTTATGATAAAAGTAACTAGTTAGAGTACTTTTCCATTGCAGAAAATGAAAACTCCTTTGTGATTCCTCATGTTGTTTTAGTCAAGACC
>JAQQZT010000008.1:14720055-14756908 GCA_030068275.1 Clarias platycephalus
TTTCATAATATGCGGTACTGACAAGCAGCCTGCATCCTTTGATCGAAGTAGGCGTGGCGGATCATAAGACACTAGCAGTTCACTAAGATACTGTGACGCGAGACAATTTAATGCTTTAAATTGTATTTTGTAAATTGAAAGTAATATTTTAAAATCAATGCGGAATTTCACAGGGAGCCAATAAAGTGAAGATAAGATGGGGTGTTGTGCTCGTATCTTCTGGTTCTAGTGAGGACTCTCGCTGCTGCATTCTGAACTAACTGAAGCTTGTTTATGCACCTCGTTGAACAACCAGACAGTAAGGCGTTACAATAGTCCAACCTAAAGGTGATTAAAGTATGAACTAGTTTTTCTGCATCGTTTTGTGACAATATATACAGTATAGCTTCTATCTGCATGCAGTCCTATGACTAGAACTTCAGTCTTATCAGGATTAAGCAGAAGGAAGTTAATTAGCATCCAGTCTCTTATATCCATTACGCATTGCTCAACTTTAGCAAGCTGTTTTTTCTCATCTGGTTTTGCTGAGACGTACTGTGTGTCATCAGCATAACAATGAAAACTAATACCATGCTTACGGATTTGCCCAAAGGAAGCATGTAAAGGGAAAAAAGCAGTGGCCCTAAAAACGAACCCTGTGGAACACCAAACTCCACTAGAGAACATGCAAAATAATCACCATTTAAATCTAGTACATAATGATAACGATCGGTCAAATAGGATCTGAGCCAGGAGAGGGCTGTTCCCTTAATTCTTACCATGTTTTCTAATCTGTGAAGGAGAATACTATGATCAATAGGTGTCAAAAGCTGCACTGAGGTCGAGTAACACAAGCATAGTGACGCAACCCTGGTCAGAGGCCAATAGGAGGTCATTTACTCCTTTAACGAGTGCTGTCTCTGTGCTGTGATGAGGCCTAAACCCTGACTGATACAGTTCCTGTATGCTATTTCTATGTAGATATAAGCATAGCTGCTCCGCTACTATCTACCAACACTGGTGTTAAGGGTAGCACATACTAGCATGACCAAGTCATTGTCACATGTTTTACTGAGAATGGTCCTTGAGGCAAATAATATCTGATCTGATCAACAGAGGACCTACTGTACTGTGTGTAGATGGACACAAAGTACACATACTACACAGTTTGCAGTAGGTGTATAATAAACAGATGCAATTCTTGCGAGTAAAGTTTTTATCATTTTAAATCCATCCATATTACTTTAATTACTTTCAGCTGCTCCCATCAAGGGCTCACCACAGTGGACCATCCAAGCCGCACACAACTTGGCACAGGTTTTATGCCAGATTCCCTTCAGACACAACCCTCCGATTTTTATAACCAGGCTTGGGACCAACACTTTATGCAAAATGTGGACTGATGGCAGGGCTTGAGACCAAATCCTCAGATCTTCAAAACAACAACCTAGAGCCTTAGCCACCTTAACCACCACTCCCCGTATGGATTATAAAAGTGCAAAATTGGTCAGCCTACTTTAATAGGAACCCCTGAGTACCTGTTTGTTAATGTAATTATCTAATGATGTAATCATGTGACAGCAGAGCAATTCATAACATAATGTTGAAAAGTTAAGACATTTCAGATAAAATTCACTTCAAACACCAATCAGCGATAACATTATGACCACCAGCATAATATTGAGTAGGGCCCCCACTTTTGCCACCAAAATAGTAATATTCTGTGTGTTCTGACACATTTCTAGGTAAAGTCAACAATTTGAGCTAAAGTAGCTCTTCTATTGTATTGGCACACATCAAGGGACCACATGCATCAATGGGCCTTAGCCACCCATGACTCTATCTCCAGTTTACTGGTTTTCCATCCTTGGACCACTTTCGTTAGGTCCTGACCACTGCATACAAGAAACATTCTACAAGAGCTGCAATGTTTACTGGTTATGTACAGGTTTTACACCGGCTTCCCTTAGACACAACCCTCCCATTTCTCTAACTGGGCTTGGGACCGAAACTGCATGCAATAGGTGGGTAGTATTGGAGTTGCAATAGTACAGTTGCAATATCTCATTACAGTAGCATCTGGAAGTGGGTGGATATATTAGCCAGCAAATGAACATTTTATAGCTGAAGTCGATGTGTTGGAAGCAGAAAGAAATGGCCAAGTGTTAGAATTTGGGTGATCAAAATCTGATGACTAGATATCTGGATCAGAGAAACACCAAAACTGCAGCTTTTGTGGGAAGTTGCAGTGGTCAGGACCGACCACTTAGTGGTCCAAGGAAAGAAAACTGGTGAACCGACAACAGGGTCAAGGGTGGTGAAGTCTTACTGATGGGGAATGAAGGTTGGCCCATGTAGACCGATCAAATGCAGAACATCCCACAAAAGCTGCAGTTTTAGTGTTTCTGTAATCCAGTCTAGCCTGACAGCTGTTTTCTGACATCTTTCCATGGTTCCCATAAAAAAAGGTGTCAGAAAAGAGTCCACCACTTTTTCGTTGGTAATAGGGAAGACCTAATCAATACAGTATCAGGCGGATGGTCATAATCTTATGGCTGATCAATGTGTGAAAAGGAGGTGGTGGTGGTGGTGGTAGTTTGATTGTGGGTGGTGCCATATTGACCGTCCCATAAAAAAAACTACTGATCTCGTGGAATTTTCACACACAGCCGTCTCTTGTCGTTGTTGTTTTTGTATGCACTGTGTACAAAAGGAGATAGAGATGCTACACTGAACTGCACCTGCATCTGATAAACTGGCATGTCGTTGCCTTTAATTTCATTTTATTTGCATATATATTTGCATGCTGCTCTTGAGTGACGCAAAGTGTGGCTTGGGACGTGGCTGAAGGTGGATATTGGATAAGAGTGGACTGGGAAGGTCGGGGGTAGGGCAGCTGTCTCTCTCTCACACACACACACCCGGAAGCTCAGCTAGGGTCCGCGTGCACGCCGCAGCCTAGCAACGGCCGCGCGCCCTCCTTACTGAGCGGTAAATATCCGGTAAGAGCAGTCGCAGGCACGGACAAGGCGGATTCTCGCTGCGCGTTTCTCACTCTCAGGAGGTAGGCACCGGAACTTTATCTTGGCGTGGGTTTTTTTTTGCGGGTTGTGTGATTTCAGTTTCTCTTTGAAACTACCCAAGACGTGTGTAACGAATAGGTTTTTTTTTTTTTATCTTAGTTGTTGCATTCCTCAAGGCTGAATGTTTACCGTTTGTGTTAAATTTACATTTTAGTTATTTAGTTAATATTTTGTCGCCTCAAACAGGATCCAGGTGAGGAGTTTGAATTCCAGCCCAAACTTCCGTCTGGATTAGATCCTTGGTAAAAAAAAAAAAAAAAAAGGACACTTGTATATGTGTCTTATTTAAAAAAAAAAAAAAAAAAAAAAAGAGAGAGAGCTGTGTTTTGTGTGTGTTTATGATTTTCTACTGAAGTCTTACTCGACTCGTGTTGGCCAGTGTATGAAAAATGGCCACTGTCAAGTCTGCAGACTTTGTACTATACACTACACATAATAGGAAAAAGTAGCATTATAAAGGTTTGTCTTCGTGTACTGTGTATATATAATACAATGCAACAGAGGATTTTTCCTGGATAGAGCTGCTTTGCAAAGCTAAAACCATGAACTCCTTTTAAAAGTGTATTAGTATGCTGCTGTGAATAGAGATCCTGCCCACAAGCTGCTCAGTTACTTGACAGATGCCCAGTCTGTGAAACAATCAATAGGATCAGGCCAAGACTTGGTGTCTGGGTGGTAACTATTCAGTATAAGCAGACTGAGAATCAGTTGTTCTTTGAGGAACATATAACTCTACATCTAGGCTTTCAGAAAAAGCCCTCCTTCATCACTAATTCATCACCAGTACATCTGGAGCAGTTTGTATGGAGCAACCTGGACAAGTCTATACAGTACATACAGGTGCATTCCAATAAATTAGAATATTATCGAAAGGTCAAACTCATATTATATAGATTCATTACACACAGACTGATCTGCTTTAAGTGTTTATTTCTTTTCATTTTGATGATTCTGTCTTACAACGAATAAAAACCTGTAATTTAGTTTTCAGAAAATTATAATATTGAGACCAAGGTCAATACTGGAGACTCATTGTGTCATACTCTAATCAGCTAATTAACTCAAAACACCTACAAAGGTTTCCTGAACCTTTAAATGGTCTCTCGGTCTGGTTTAGTAGGTTACACAACCATGGGGAAGACTGCTGACTTGACAGCTGTCCAGATCATTGACACCCTGCACATAGAGGGTAAGACACAAAAGGTTATGCTAAAGAAGCTAGGTGCTGTATCCAAGCACATTAATGGAAAGTTAAATGGCAGCTCATTCTAGAATTTGGGGAGATTCACAAGAAGTGGACTGCAGCTGGAGTCAGTGCTTCAAGAGCCACCACACACAGACATATCCAGGACATAGGCTACAACTCTTGCATTCTTTGTGTCAAGCCACTCTTGGTTTTTAGAGAGAAAGGCCCAAATGTATACACACTTTAACAATTGTTGCCTATTCTCTCTTTTTTTTTTTTTTTTTTTTTAAACTTGAATTACATTTTTTATAATTGAATTATGACAGCAATATGTTGTATTATGTTTCCTCTAAAGATGTCAGTATTCGCACCATCATTGATGCTATCATATGACAGAAGAGAGGCATATAGTTTTCACGTTGAAGTGTGTTTATATAGAGTTTTTTGGCCCATTATACATCCATACATCCACAGTCAAAAGTTTGGAGACACCTGTTAATTGCATGTTCTTTCCTATTTTTATTTCTTTCTTCATTGTAAAACAATGCTGAAGGCTGAGGTGCTGCTTTTTTTTCAGTCTTGCTTTTCTGGGATGGTCTTCATGAGTGCCGGTTTCGTCATGGTGTTAGCTGGGTTGTGCAAATTCACTTGACAATACTGTTCTTGCAAGGAGCATCTGATAATCGTATCTTAAAATAACAACTGACTGTAGTTGTTGTCGTTACTTAATTATTTAATTAGAGCTTTAAACATGTGCTGTAGTATCTGGCACAGAGCCGACAGTAGCAGATAACTTAAGCCTTCTAAGTTGCAAGGTGGAGCCTCCATGGTTTGGACACATCCCACAGTTCAAGTGTTCAAGTGGATTGAGACCTGGAGAATTTGGAGGCCTAGTAAACACCTTGAATTTATTGTTGTGTTCCTGAATCAGTGACCAGTGCCTTATCCTACTGAAAGTGCCCACTACTATCAGGAAATACTATTTCCATAAAGGAGGTATACTTGATTAGCAGCAATGTTTAGGTAGGTGGTACGGGTCAAAGTAACATCCATATCAATAGCAGGACCCAACGTTAGCAGCAGAACAGTACCCAAAGCATTACACTGCCTCCACCGCTTTGCCTTTTTTTCCTGGGTACGCAACGCGCACACACACACAGCCATCCACATGATGTAAAAGATAATGTGATTTATCAGACCAAGCCACCTTCTTCCATTGCTCCGTGGTCCAGCTCTGACGCCCATTGTAGGTGCTTTTGGCGGTAGACGCAGCACAACAAACTGTGACAGAATGTCTTCTTACACCTTTCTATCAGAACCAGCATTAACCTTTTCAACGATTTGAGCTACAATAGCTCTTCTATTGGATCAGACTACACGGGCCAGCCTTTGTTCCCCACAAGCAACAATGAGTTTTTGCCGCCCATGACCCTGTCATCGGCTCAACGCTTTTCTTTCCTTGAAACACCTTGGCAGGTCCTGAGCGCGGCAACCCGGGATCATCCCATAAGTACTACAGTTTTGGAGTTAGTATTCTGACCCAGTTGTCCAGCCATCTCATTTGTCAAAATTGCACAAATCCCTGTTTTGCCCTTTGTTTTTTATGCTTCCAACACATCAACTTCAAGGACAAGATGTTCACTTGCTGCCTAATATATCCAACTAACTTCCAGGTACCAATATGGGTAATCAGTGTTTTTCACATAAAATGGTGAATATGTGCCTCCTGGAAATCCTGGACCTTACTAAGCTATTAATCAGCTGAACATCACAATACTGATCCAGACAATAAATTTTTTTGCACAAAGAAATTCCCATTTAACACTTTCTGTGGTACCAAGAATTACTGGTTGTATTCAGCCTGACAAAAGTGAATTAATGAAAAATGGAGGTAGGGATTAAGTCATCAGTGGATATCTTGAGGTTTATTGATTAGTCAGGATAGGACAGACTGTTTTTGTGTATATGGTAATGCACTGTTAATGCTGAATGGCCTCTGTTTGCAGATTGTTTATTGTATTGCATATGTAACCTTTTTGGCTAAAGGCTGTTTTTGTTCTGATTTACATGATCCTGTTACTATGTTTGTGGCTTGGGGAAAAGCAAAAAGCTACACTGTTTAATTTTAATGCATAATACTCCACTGGGTATTGATCAGATCTTACTGCAATATTTGTATTTGTAACGTTCTGTGCCAACTAGATAATGTTAAAGAAGACATTCTCTTAAGCAAAGCCTTCCTTACACTAGTGCCCTCTTCCTTAAACATTTGCAACACCTCCTGCAATATGGCCAAGGAGCCAATATGCAAAACTTCACTTTCGTCACACAGTGGTGTTGGCTAACTGTCAGAGCATGCTGCTTATGAGTAACTGAACATGTTTGACATATGTTAAAAGCTTCATCAACAAACAGGTGATATTTTAATGCATTCTGCTAGGTCTTTGAACGTCTCTGTTGCAGGGACACATCAGTGCTAAGGGCTGGCTTTCAAACCTCTGCATACACACTTACCTGTTTCTTGAAGCATGTGCTCTGACAGAGTTTGCATTTAAACAAGGCCTCTTCTTAAATGCTGAACAATGACTGTCCATCCTGGTTCTTGGTTATATAATAATATCTGCACCTCTGGAGAGGAGTCGTGCCCAGCGTACTTGTGTGTGTCTCTCTCTCTCTCTCTAATGGCTCTGCATGTTTTGTTCAGGGCCTGTCACCATGGAGACACACCTTGCCAGTGGCCAGCCGAGCACTGTATAGCCCTGAATGATCAGGAGCAAAGGGGGAGGAGGAAAAGGGTGGAGATAAGAGTAGGGTGGGTAAGGGAGGGCTGGATGAGTTTTCTCTTCTCGCTCTCACCTTTAGTAGAGATGTCTAGCTTTTTTAGAGATGACAGACTCTGGAGGATATGCTCAGAGGGTAACCAAGTCTTCAGATCTAGATAAATCAAGTGGATTTGTTGCTTAGGAAGGGAGCAGACCAAAAACTTGAAATATCCGTTTGCTCAACATGTCTCTTGTGTAATTTAGTGTAATTATGAGTAAAATTTAGAGTAATTATGCTTTAGCTGGAATATATTGGTAGTCAGATTTCATATGAGAATAAAAAGCAGTTTAGCTAAACAAGTTGTTTTTTCAACTTAATATATTAATGCTAACCTGTTGTTTAAAGTTTTAATGTCTTGTTCTCTAGATGGCGTCAGTGAACGACTCGCGCCTGCTGCAGCAGCCTTCTCAAAAGGACGCAGCTGATCAGAACTTTGATTATATGTTCAAGCTTCTGATTATTGGCAACAGCAGCGTGGGCAAAACTAGCTTCCTTTTTCGATATGCTGATGACTCTTTCACCTCGGCCTTCGTCAGCACTGTAGGCATTGACTTCAAGGTCAAAACTGTCTTCCGCAACAACAAGCGGATCAAGCTTCAGATCTGGGTAAGTTTAAGTAAAATTCTGTTAATCATTTCTTCAAACTTCAAACTCTTATTGTAGAATATCTATTAGGGGTGAGAATCGCCAGAGACCAGCCGATACGGTAGGTGCAGTAGGTGCTGATCCGATTTGTATTGCGATTCTGTTAATATCATGATTTTATATTATATTCCTCTCCAATTTATTTATTTTTATTTATAAAAATTCTCACAATTTTAAACAAACGGCAAACAAATTTCTCTTCTCGTACTTTAGAGTGCCACCTGTAGGATAATAGAGAGCTGGCAACATTTCACCACCTCAAATGTAAACATAGATTAATTTTTTTAACACATATAAGTTAATAGGTGTTGCGATACATGAATTGCCACACAAAAGAATCACGAGACCTCACTGAACTGATTTCCCGCCCCCCCATCTCTAGTATCTATATGTATCTACATAAAAGCTCTTATCTTTATCTTGGGTGTTTGTTTACAGTATGTTGGAGCTTCAAGTGTCTGAGCCTAGGACTGTGTTTTGTTTTATTGGCTATAGAGTCTGCTTGAATTGTGCATACAGTAATTCATTGGACTTCTCAGGTTTTTGCATGACATTACAATGTATTGTGCTTTAATGCATTCCTGGACACAGGTTAAACTTAATATTTGACCTAAACTTTGAATAAAAAAAAAAACAAGTGGTGGATATAATGTACAAGGCCAAAAGGGAGTTTTCTTTCATGTTTCACATATGATGCTTCTCGTTGTTTCATCATTATTGATACAAAGATCTGGTTCTCATTTAAACAACCTTACAAAGATTATTTCTAATTTAATGCATCATGTTTTTTTTGTGTTGAATTTGGTAGCAGAAGTGCCAAATCAAATGGCAGACTATTATTTAACCACAAATCAGAATTTATATGAAATTGTACCCCGCCTCGTGCCCCAAGCCTCCTGGGATGGGCTCCAGGTCCCCGTGATCCTGAATACAGGATAATGTGGTATAGAAGATGAGTGAGTGAGACAATTGAAAGAAAATATTTGTAACAGATTGTCTGGACTGGCTTGGCGCAGACTTGTGATTTTGTGCATCTGTTATGTAACAGCCCTAAGAGTTACAGATCGACTACCTCACATATCAGCTATATGAAACTTGGTTGATTTTAGTCCTGAAATGTCAGTTTTCAGAATTATTACTTGCATTGAGTTGAAGAAATACATGCGCTGTATGTATATGTACTGTACTTATAATGATATAAGAACAATATCTACCAAGAAAGTAAATAAAGCAGCTATTTATTGTTGCCGTTATTTAAAAAAAATGTTTGGTGTTTTTGTTTCATCATCAGGTTCAGATTTCAGCCAGATTTACCAGGAACATCACGTTTCAGGTTTCGTAAGAATGAAAAATGCAACAGAAAAACTGGAGAGAAAAAAATCTGTAAAATGACAAATGTAATCATATAGTAGTTATATTAACTCATTAATTAATATTGTATTCAATGAGTAAATATTACTACTATATGATTACATTTATAGCGTTTTACTTATTTACTATATATATTTTTTTTTCCCTCAGCTTTTAATTCTTAAGAAACCTGAAACCCGCTGTTTCTGGTAAATCTGACTGAATGCCGAATCTAATGATTAAATAATAACGACAGGCTTTATTTTATTATTTATATTAGGTTCTGCAGACTATGATTATCTGAAACAGCTCATGTCTTTAGAAAGCTTTCATTGCTGCCGAAATGCTGCTTTATGATCAGCATGTGGGAGTCATATTTGTCCCCAGGGAACGTGAGGATCTCTCATTTGCTGTGCCTTCAAACTGCTAATGATTAATCTTTCTTCAGCTGACTCTGTGAAAAATAGTACAGAATTATTGACCTTGGCATTTTCTTTTCAAATTTCTTGAAAATCTGAAACTCTGTACCTTTTACTGTTAATCTTACCATTTGAAATATTAGCTCGCCTTAAGCTCGCCCAGGAAGCTGTACATTACAGTAAAGCAGTAACAGCAGGTCAGATAACTGATTAGCACTCTTCTAGCGGGCAGATGAAGTAAAGTGGCAGTACTTGCAGACCTTCGCTGATTCCAGAGCCTCCTTAATGTGCTCAGTGGCATCAATCCAAAGCTGAAATGGACTGTTTGCTTGTGCTACCTTTTCCAGGGGGCCCACAGAAAGGTTGGCACGAACTGCTTCCTGACCCAACCACACCTCATTCCTTTCTAATGCCAGAAAGCTTAGCTGGCAAGGGTGATCAAGAGTTATCTGCAATTTTAGTTTGCCTCATTATTTTTATACCAACATCGTTATTAGATTTAGGAGATTGGAACATGACTCATACAAGAAACTAGAGACCAAGTACTTTCACTTTGCTTCATTGACCAGTAGTGTACATGGTAATTTGCAAGGAGGTACTTACTTTGGTTTTCTTATTAAAACTGCATTGACTCTTGCTCTAGTTATGTTAATATAATACTTAAGAACATTGATAAGATGTGGATTTAAGTCTGTGAATAAGCTTTGAAACATACTGTATAAGCACATTCATCACATTTTCGTGTGTTTCATAAAACTATGTATAGACATCTAGAAAGAAAGAAGTTGCATAAAGTAAGTAGTATTTATCCAGACATGGTGTCGCTTATGCGTTGGGACACACCTGCTGCAGGGAACTGTCCACAGAAAACAGGATATGGCATATTTGTAAAGGCCACAATGACATTTACACTATTGACTTCTCTTACAGGATTGTCTCAGGGAAAACCATATCCTTATTTTGTTTATTGATTTGTATCTCTTCTTTCTTGAGTTGATAGCCAAAGGGAATAAGCCATGGACCCACGTTTTTAAATTGGAAAATTAAGCTAAGTATAGCACTATAGGCAAACTATGCATGTTGTCTTAAGTGTTTATTTATTTAATGTGACGCACATGCAGGGGCTTGAGTGATACACTACGGTTTCCTGAGCAACCTTTTCTCTCCGTCTTTCTTATGCAAATGAGGGTGCCAGACCAGGTTTCCAGGCGACAGTGGGATAGTTGCTGTGCCAACCCTTTACCTGTCTGATTTCAGCTCTTCTATTTTTTCATAATTACTTTAGGCACAAAATCCCTGTCAAATCGGAGTGTCCTACGCTGACAATTCAGAGACTTCATTCATGCCTGGCCTTTTATATAATTACATCTGGATAAGAGCTTAAAATTGTTTTTGTCAGTCTCACTTACAGTATGAGATACAGTGGAACCTCGGATTACGAGTAATGCGGTTTGCGAGTGTTCCGCAAGATGAGCAAAGATTTTGACTTGATGCATTTTGACTTGAAAAATGAGCATTGTCTTGGTTTACGAGCACCGAGTATCATGTATCACGCATGCGCTTCTTGTTTTGACGCCGAGCATCACGTGATCACAACTGAACCAACGGTTTTTCTCTCTCTAGCGCTCACGCGAGTGTGACTAGCAATGTTCTTTGCAAATTTTTCCGATAAAACAGTCTCTCCGTTAATGTGTGTGTGTGTATATACACACACACACACAGCGCCTGCGTGCACAAACACTTATCTGTCGGAATTTATTTTTACTTTTTTTTAAAGTAAAGTGCAGGTTAATTTGTTTTATTTTTACTTAATATTTTGTGTTAATTATTTTCATGTCTTTATTTTTTTGGGCTGTAGAATGAATAATTTGAGTTTCTATTATTTCTTATGGGAAAATGTAATTTGGTTTATGAGTGTTTTGGAATACGAGCCCACATCCGGAACGAATTATGCTCTTAATCCGAAGTTCCACTGTACATTTTAACCAGAGCTGCATCTCTCCAATCCACATCTGAAAGAAGTACTTCTTCATCGTGCTGCAACACAGTTTCAATGCACCTTAGTACAGATATCTCTGGAGAGATAAACCCTATTCTTCTGAAAGAACTTATAAATGTCCGGTTTCTATGGCTATGTTCCATGATGGTCTCAGACTCCTTGTTCTTGGCAGACCCCAATGTGGTCCTCTGTTTTTGTATCACATACAGTGTACTTAAAGATTTGATGATTTGTGTATGCTGAGTTGCCTTTTTTCTCATCACATTTCTGAACAGTGATTATTTGAGAGAATATAGTTTGATCTATTCTCTCATGAATTATGTATTTCTGCAAACCCTAAGCTCATAGGTCATTTTGTTTGTTTTTTTGTTATTCAAACTATTGTGTAAACATTAGATACTGTAGTGTGTATGAGATTTGTTTTTATTAGGTAGCAGCATTAATGACCTATTAAAGTGTCAAAAATCATAGATTAACCCCTCCCAGATGTTTCATAGTTGCAATAACGTTTACTGTGATTAAATCATTGAGATGTGATTATTGCTATCATTTAATACTGGAAAGTTATAAGTGGCTGCCCTCTGCTGGCTCACAATAGAAAGGTACACTTAATCTACCCCACAGATTTGCGGTATTTACTGTGCTGTATATTTGACCTTAGCTTTGTGTTTGCTTTGTGCCAGGACACAGCAGGACAGGAGCGCTACCGAACCATCACTACAGCATATTATAGGGGAGCCATGGGCTTCCTGCTAATGTATGATGTCACCAACCAGGACTCATATAATGCTGTACAGGACTGGTAAGTGAGGAGCAAAGGGGGAAAGAGATGAAAGAGAACAGCATACCTGTACACATCAGGGAAGGATTATTTTTAAAGGGCCTCACTGATCACACAAAAAGCACAAAAGAAAAACATTCACCCTAACCTTAGCAGTACATAATGAAATCTCAGCAATACCATCCAGCTGGCTGCAAGCCAATGAGGAAAATTTGGGAACAGCAATTGGCCTAATTTGCATGTCTTAGTGGGAGAAAAGAGAAGTACCCAGAGGAAACCCGCTAAGCATGGGGAGAACATGCAAAGGCCACGCGCACAGCCCGATGTGGAAGGCGAAACCTCAACCCTGAAGTTGCAAGGCACCAGTGCTAACCACTACATTGTCGTGCCACCTGAGACCTGAATATTTAGTGGAAATTAGCAT
Source organism: Clarias platycephalus (assembly GCA_030068275.1). Taxonomy (NCBI): domain Eukaryota; kingdom Metazoa; phylum Chordata; class Actinopteri; order Siluriformes; family Clariidae; genus Clarias; species Clarias platycephalus. The sequence goes on from JAQQZT010000008.1 coordinate 14,732,745, forward strand.
ATGACCAAATTTGGGTAGGGAAATCGCAAATTCACTGCATAATAACTGCATTCACTGCATTGCATAATGATTCACCTTTAAATCGCTACTTGTTGAGGGCCCCCTAGTGGCCAGGGCCCCATGACACATGCATAGTGAATGTCACTAGTACAAATCACAGACTTGGAAAAAGCCATTATGTTAAGGTGATGCACAATGTCAACCACCAAAGCAGTTCCAATGCATATTAGCACAGATTCAACACATCTTCTGTTCAGGATATTCAACTGTCCAGTTTCTGTGAGTCTGTTCCCATGATTGAGTTTCTTAGCAGACAGAGGTGGATCCCAATATGGTCTTCTACTGTTGTAGCCCATCCACCTCCAGGTTTGATGTTTTGTGTATGCTGAAATGTCTTGTTGAGGACCCCTAGTGGCCAGGAGCCGTTGACATGTTTTATCTTTATGATTCACTGGGTTAACCATAAGAGTATTGACTGTTCTGTACAGTCTGTATATCGTGATTGAAGAAAACACAATAAACTTCTCTTTACTGAGGTGTGTGTGTGTGTGTGTGTGTGTGTGTGTGTGTGTGTGTGTGTGTGTGTGTGTGTGTGTGTGTGTTGCCTTTAGGGCTACCCAGATTAAGACATACTCATGGGATAATGCACAAGTGATTCTGGTGGGTAATAAGTGTGACCTAGAGGATGACCGGATTATTCCAACAGAAGACAGCCAGAGACTAGCTGATGAACTAGGTGAGAATAGACGTTTGAATCCTTGACACACTACAGCACACATGACAAATAAACTAAAACCCTTTATACCCTTTATTTGAATAAAGTTCACTTCAACCATTGCTTTTTTTTTTTTTTTTTTAAATACAGGATTCCAGTTTTTTGAGGCCAGCGCTAAAGACAACATCAATGTGAAGCAGGTATTTGAGCGATTAGTGGATGTAATCTGTGAGAAAATGAACGAAACTATGGAAGGAGATGGTGGTCCACTTGGCAACCTGAAAGATTCCAACCTACAAGACTCTTCTAGTGAAGGACATGGCAACTGTGCCTGTTAAAATACAAACCACACAGCATTTTACTTCCATTTCACTCTACAAACTGCAGCCTTGTTTCTGTCCCCCAGCCACACACCCATCTGTGGAGACTTCAGACTAGCTGTCTGACTAAGACTTACTCTTGTGGATTAAGATGTGTTCTGTAAACCTTTCTTGCATTTCTTCGGTATTTGTAAATCCAGTATTCTAACTCAAATGTATCTGGTTTAACTAAGTTAAAGTATATAGTCTTTTCGTGCATGATGGCTCTAAGCATTTCTGCCAACAGAAAAAGGATGTTTGTGATTTTTACTAAGCATGACATCAAGGTAGGTAGAAGCATTTTCTCTGAATTCGAACTAATGCACACAGTATCTTAAATCATATCAAATCTTCTTAAACCTTGTTGCAGCTTTTTTAAACTCCACTGCACTAAGAATTGCACAGGCTGATAGTGGTCTGCGCGTTAGCAGTTTGCAGAGATAAACATCCGTCCATCCACACCCATCCATTCCCTCTAGCCCTTGTTGGTTGCACTCTTCTCATCCGAAAAAGGTTTACGAGAGCTCTGTGACTTAGACCACAATGAACAGGTTTGTTTTAAATGCAAGTCGATAGCCCCGCTTTCAACTGCCAATCTGAAAAAGGTGCCAGACGTGGGTAGAATACTGTCTGTTTTGTTTAAAAGTTTAGGTTTTTCAGGAACTACATGTCAGTGCCCCAAGCGTGAAACACAAATTAAGGCAAGAGGAGGTAAAATTTTGATTCATATGATCATGTTAGTGTTCATATGAAATCTATCTATATATTTTTTTAACATGAATGAAGGGAGTGTTCTAGTATGGCTCGATGGGAATAATTAAGGCACCGTCACAGCTTTTGAATGAATTAATTTTGTTCAAATAAGCATAAAATACCTTTAATTCTTATTAGTTTTTGTATCTCACAATGTCTCACTTTTTAAGTATGAAATTAATGTAAAGTTAACTTTACAGACTTGGTATGCTTTAAAGTTTTATGCTTTTAAGTGGTGTTTGTGTGTTTTAAACTGTATTTAAGACTAGTGTATGAGAGAGCCAGCTGTACATGCAAAGGGCTTGTTGAAAAAGAGGGTAATGTGTGTCGTGTTTCTACAGTTTGTACAGCATTCTATCTGTACCTGCATCCCTATCATTTGCACAGTTGTGAAGAGAAACTGTACTGTTGTGTGGGAATTATTCAGTAATTGAGAATGTGTGCCAACACTGACAGCATATACTGTATATATTGGCAACCTCTATAGACTATACTGGCTCGTACAAAGCTTTCTGGTTAAAAGAAGGCTTTCCAGGTCTAAATTACATCCTTATGATGTGACCTGGTCAGTGTGATAAGGGAAACTAGAAAAAACTCTCTGCATGTAGTCTAACCTCCACCCCTTCTCTCTCCTTTTTCTTTTCTATCAATTGCCAAACATACAGTTAACTGTTATGATCCGTTGGCACAGCTCGGCAGAGATACTGTGGTCTTAAAATTTTGTTTCATTTGCAGAGGTTTTTTGTGGGGGGCTTTGGAATGTCTCATACCTACTGTACCATTAATAAAGCGTATATTTGCTCACATGGTTCAGAAGCTTGGCTACTGTTTATTAATATTAGCTCTTTGCTGTTTTTTTTTAATTATTTTTTTTGTCCACATTTTTTTTAAAGAACATTGGGGTGCAGAAGGCCACTGTCACCATCTGATTTACAACTGTATACCACATGCTGTGTTTTATCTAACTATCCAGAGAAGTGAACATGACAAAGGGGGCTTCCTGCAGCATGCTTTCTTGGTAGCCACCGGTAACCCACAACCTCCTGAGACACAAAAACAAGACATGATTGTTCTCCATACTGTAAATATGGAAACTACATTTTGGTCAATCAAGTAGTTTGAACACAACGTTTGTTTTTCTGATGAATGAAAACATCTAGGAAGAAACTCTTCAGCAATTGCTCTTAGAATATATATTTTTTTAATTCTAGATGAAAACAATTGTTCTACACTATACTGTACAGCCAAAAATATGTGGACATAACCTTAAGCCCATCAGTAGTAGGTTTCTTGCCTGCCATGCAGAAGGCCCAGATTCAGTTACCACCCAATGCCCAAACCCCAACCACTGGATGCAGTGCCAGTCTTAAACCCGGGTAAAATGAAAGGGGTTGAGACACGAAGAGCATCCGGCGTAAAACCTGTGCTAAGTTGTGTGAGGATCAGATGGTTGAGAGTGGCGACTCCTCAACAGGAGCAGCTGAAAGACTAACAAACAAACTCGCTCAAACACCTTGCAAATGCCTGGAGCTTATCCCAGGGAATGAGCAAAAGGCAGGGTACACCTTGGGGTGTACACACACATACACACATTACGGGCAATTTGAAAACACCAAATTGGTGGAAACATCATTTACTCACTTAATCCTATAAACAGTATTGCAGGGGTCCTATCCAAGGAGATTTAGGACACATACTACAGGCAATCTGGGTTTGCCAATTAGCCTAATCTGCATGTCTTTGAACTGTGAGTTGAAACCGGAGTACTCGGAGGAAATCCACCATGTACGGGGCGATCATGCAAACTCCATGCACAAAGAAAGAACATATTAACATATTACATGAAGGACCAGGTTTCAGATGATTATTATTTTTTTTAAAATATATATTATCTAATGTATGTCCTGGGTGATGCATGAAAATAGAAATTGTGAAAAAGTTACCAGAAGAACCTAATTTTACTCCAGCATGTTCAGTTATCCAAACAGCATACACATATATTGCCAAAGGTATTCACTTGACTGCCTTCACATGCATATGAACTTGATTGACATCCAATTCTTAACCCATTGGGTTTAATATGATGCTGGCCCACCCAACATGTCAAAAAAATAATATAAAAAAAAAAAAACAGAATAACTGATTTGGAAAAGGATCACCTCCCTCATAAGAATGTTTGTAGACTCAATCAGGTGAATCTACAGTACAAAATAAGAAGACTTTTTCTCATTATAGTGATAGAATAACAGAGAAGGTAATAGGGATTTGCATTGTGTCTTTGTAGATTTAGAGAAAGCGTATGACAGGGTGCCGAGAAAGGAACTGTGATATTGTATGAGGAAATCTGGAGTGGCAGAGAAGTATGTTAGAGTGGTAAAGGACATGTATGAGAGCTGTTAGACAGTGGTGAGATGTGCTGTAGGTGTGACAGAAGAGTTCAAGGTGAAAATGGGTCTGCATCAAGGATCGGCTCTGAGCCCTTTCTTGTTTTCTTTGGTGATAGACAGGATGACAGATGAGGTTGGACAGTATGTTTCCATGGACTATGATGTTTGCATATGACATTGTGCTTTGTAGTGAGAGCAGGAAACAGGTGGAGGAAAATCTAGAGAGGTGGAGGTATACTCTGGAAAGCAGAGGAATGAAGGTTACCCGCAACAAGACCGAATATGTGTGTGTGAATGAGGGACCCAAGTGGAACTGTGAGGCTACAGGGAGCAGAGTTAATGAAGGTGCGGAGCAATGGAGAGGGTGAAAAGGAGGTGAAGAGCTGTGTGCAGGCAGGTTGGAACGGGTGAAGAAAAGGGTTCAGGTGTTTTGTGTGATAAAACAGTATCAGCGATAATAAAAGTAAAAGTGTTCCTTTTACTATCAAGACTATTGCTTTCAAGACAGTGGTGAGACCAGCAATGCTCTACAGCTTAGAGACAGTGCCACTGAAGAAAAAACAGGAGGCAGAGATGGAGGTAGCAAAGATGAAGATGTTGAGGTTTTCTTTGGGAATGACAGGGATGGATAGGATCAAGAATGAGTCCATCAGAACCCATGTTAGATGTTTTGGAGATAAAGTCAGAGGGGTCAACTGAGGTGGTATGAACTCGTTCAGAGAAGAGATTGTGTATCAGTAGAAGAATGCTGAGGTTGGAACTGCCACAAGGAGTTCTAGAGGAAGACCAAAGAGAAGATTTATGGATGTAGTGAGTGAGGACAAAGTTACTTGGTGTGAGAGAAGAGGACGCAGAGGATAGGGTTAGATGGAGACAGATGATTCACTGTGGCGACCCTTGAAAGGGAAAGTAAAAGAATAAACAAAAGATAATTGAACTTAAATATAAATATAACAATATATACAACAGAATATTGTATGGGACTTGGAGCAGAAATAAGGAAGTATTGCACAAATAATAATAACAATACCTTATTATATGGTATGTACATAGTACGTACAGTATACACATACTATGCACATGTTTATGTATAGTAATTACATGACCATATACCTACATCAAGGGTAGCTCAGTGGTTAAGAAGATGGTCTTTTGATTGAAATCTCCCAGGTTTAAACGCCAGAGCAGTTTAGGGCCCCTGAGCAAGACTCTTACCCCTGTGCTATGAGAGAAAAAAGATAAGTCACTCTGGATAAGAGTGTCTGCCAAGTGTATGCTGTGAATAAAAATAATAGTATACAATACCAATATCTAACAAAGGTGATTGTTTAGCGTGAAGTATAAAAGTGAACCTTGGATGAGGGAGCCACTTACCCAACTAAATTTTAGTAAAATAAAACAACATACAGTACTGTAAGACATGATAGAAAGGTGTTTTTGTTTGTTTTTGTTTTGTTCTTGGATAGAAATTTAAACCCTTTTTTCGTAAAGAAATGAACTGTATGGTGTTTAATTTGAACTCAGCAGCTTTACAGTTCAGTGTTAGTGTCAGTATTAAAAGAGACGGCGACGTGCTTGAACAATAAGGTGGATTCTGGCAGAGTTGGGGCGTTTTAATTTCACTTTATCTGTGCGTTAAAGCGGCTCTCGGACAGGCGATAACGTTCGCTGAGCGCAAAACAAGCGCGCCTGATAGCTGCTGATAAGATGACACGTTACACTCTCTCTCTCTCTCTCTCTCTGTACACTCTGTACTCACACTGTCCACGCTTTCTAATTCACCTACACACACACACCTGTAGACTTTATTTACAGCTCATATATACCCATCATAAAATGCCCATATTTTTTTCATTAAAAGTCTGTCTGCGTCTGTGTGTGTGTTGAAAAATAGCAAGGTGCGACATCATCACGTGCGTTGTATTTAACCACAGGTTTTGCCGCCATAACAGAATCTACACGTTCAGCTGAAGCCCCGCCCACAAACAAAGTTTGTTTTAAAGTCCCGCCTCCGCGTGACTGTAAAACGAGTAAACAGTTCTGTCGCGAGTATTTGGGTTTTATCTAACGCGCTGCACGCGCGGTATCTCAGACACAAGCTGGACAGAAGACAACGCGTCAGGCAACTGCGTAATTATGCAGAGGAACAGAAAGCGGCACCGCTTTTGTTCTACACGACCAAAAGATGTCCAATGACAGGATAAACATACTGGTGTTGTGCGCACTTTCTTTGGCTTTAGTCGCGAACGGGGGACAAACTTTTGAAAGCAAAGGTAGGGCGAGATTTGATCCGTTTCTCCAGTTATAAAAGGCTCTTGTGTGTCTGGGTCAGTCTACAGAAATGGTGGAAAGTGCTGTCACTAAGTTTTTCTGATGGTAAAATAATTTCAGTGAACATAACAGACACATTACTTGTGTATATACAGAAAATATAGTATGGACTTTCAATCATAAAATATATTTTCTTACTTTAATGTTCAATATAAATTGTAGCATCTTTTTGAAAGGCCAAGTTCAAGGAAATGCCTGGCTGTTAAAGTTGAACATACTGTATACTTTTCATCTAAAGATATTTTTTCATGAAATTAATTTGATTCACAATAACATCAACATCTAAAATCATGAAGCAATAATTTATTCTAATTCATTAGATGAGATGTATCAGTCAGCCCAAACTATGTCATTACACAAAAAAGAGTTTTTACCCAAAAAGAGATTTTTTGACAATTTGAAATTGTTCCTGACTCAGAGGTCACTAGATGAAGAGCACTGGACAAATGTAAAAGCTATGTCAGATGTCTTGCTTTGTTTGTGTAGAAATGTCATCATTTATTTAGCAATTTTATGCAGCGTTTTATTGGTGTGACTATGTCTACTAATGAATTGGTTTGGAATTGTTAAAAAGCGCTATAGAAATAAATAAATAAATAAAATTGAATTGAATTTGACTTAACTGAAAACCATGTGGTCTTGAACATGGAAGCCATACATTTGAGGAGATTTTTTATGACCCAAATTCCACCTTTTCTATAGAATGACCTATATACTCTATACATTGCACACGAATTAGTTTTGTGCATCATTGTTTTCATTAGGACTTATTTATTAGTTTATCAATCAATAATGAAAATAAAATCTCATCTGACAGTGATTCAGTTGCTTCGTGATGAGCCGGAGAACATTAAATGCTTTTCTGAGACACTGAGGGATTTCATCTGTTTCTGGGAAGGGGAGAGGAAGACCAGTTACCACAGCCAACCCACCTTCACTTTCATTTACCAATACCAGTAGGTTACCTGTTGGATTAGGCTGAATTTAATAATTCATAACATCTAACCAAGTATCAGGTTATCTAATGCAAAATATCATATCTATACATTTTCTGCGTTCTTTTCAAATTTCATACAACAGTTTTCATTATGAATTATATTATGGACCTAAACCTGAATTTAATCTACTTAGCATTTAGTATGTCAACCTTTTGCTCTAATGACAATGTGCACTTGAGCTGACATGGACTCCATGGTCCATTTCAGATGAAATCCATCTAGCTTCATTTTGGTCATTATAAGCATCTATTAAGGTCATTATAACTTTGCATATATTGTAATAGCAACCGAGAAAAAAGAATCTTACAAAATCCTCTCAATATCAAATATTCAAGATATTTAACATTTGCTTTGTTTATATATTTCATTGTTATTTATTTTTTTATTCCCAGATTTTTAAAGTGGTCTCAGACTTTTGGACCTTTTGGACATTTTGTACATAGATCTAAAAATCTATCTATACAATTGTATTTGATGTGAACGTGAAACTAATATGTTCTTTGTTTTTAGAAATGAGAACAGCAGTGTGTGTGCTGTGTCTGAACTGCCTATACAACAAAATAGTGGTAAAAGGTTGTTTCTCTGCAATATCCCCAAAACTCAACACTTCGCTCCTCTCCGAATACGTGTGTTTGAGGGGGGAAAAGAACTCTACAACCGCAGCCTCTTTATTGACCATGCTGGTGAGTTCACACAGATTAAGAAGATTTTAGACTCTTTGTTCTAAAAGTCACCACGTTAATGGGTTTTTCTTGCTTTTCACCAGTTTTACTGGATCCTCCTGCTAACCTGACTGTAGTGAGCACAGAGAAACAAGGGGAACTGATCGTGAGCTGGCTGCCACCTGCTATAAAGTACATAGATGACAGTTTGATGTATGAGATCAGATATGTGGCAGAAGGGAGTCCTATGAGGAAGGTAAACATAAACATGCTCACGTTTTTTACATTTCATTTCACAGAGACATTCTTGAAATATATCAAAAGTGTTAAAAACCTGGTAAATTAGATGAATTCACTGCTGTCACATTCGGAATGGAGCCCTTTTGAGTCACATGAACATTTTAGTTTTAAAAAAAAAAATTATAAAAAAATTTTCTTCAGAAATTGAGAAGAACTTAATTCACAACATTAAGAAGAACTATTATAAAAGTATTAGGATTAGGGGTAAATCATCTTGATAGCCTAATATAATGACAATAGTTTAAAAACAGGAATTATTTTCCTATAAAAAAATCAGTGCACCAATCCCCATCATCCAATCATTATACCAGTAGATTTCAGAATATGGCACCTTTAATACTGCTTACTAACAAACATACTCTTAGAGGAATTAAACCTACAGTATTAGGATGTCTGTCTTCCATCAATGTACTATTTTCTTTTTCAGCCTGAGGTGTTGCGTTTAGTATCACCAAAGAGACCACTTCTATTAATATGGATAATTAGCATAATACGTTGTAACCTTTGTTTTCTGTTTCAGGAAATAGTAAAAGCCAGCACAAAATTCACCCTGCGTGGCCTTCAGCCAAGCAGCAAATACAAGGTGTTGGTCCGTGTCAAACCTGACGGCATCACCTATGATGGTTACTGGAGTGCTTGGTCAGGTCCTGTGTTCGGGACTACATCCCCAAGTGGTAAATGCTATTTAAGCGCTGTTTAATCATTCCGGATTCAATTTATTGTCGGGATAGTGACCTTGCTCTTCTTCTTCTTATTCAATACTTTTCTTCCTCACTAGACCCCTTGATTGTGGTACTGGTTCTCATCATCTCTCTGATCCTCATCTTGCTGTCTCTTACTGTGCTTCTGTCCCACCACAAGTCAGTAGGATACGTAATATACACTATGACTTTTTTGTCCAATCATGAACAATAAATTAGTACAAATTCATAATAAAAAGTCCAGCACAGAACCTAATTTAGAGCGACAATATAAAATGGTACCTTATGGAGAGTTGTTGTGAACCATTGCAGATTCCTGCTAAAGAAAGTCTGGCCTGCCATCCCTTCACCTGAGCACAAATTCCCAGGCCTTTTCACAGTCTACAAGGGAGACTTCCAGGTACTAATATTGCTGTTAACTATTTACATGCAAGCAATTTTAAAGTACAGACACATCCAAGTTATGACTAGCAAAAAATGTACATCCTTTTAATTCCTTTCAAAATAATTATGGACAGTTTTTTCATTTATATACAAACATATTAGCTAACTGCAAAAAAGTAACTCTACCTGAATAGCTTACTATTGTAAAACAATAATGCTTACCTTAGAAGGAACTTTAGAGAACTTTGCATTAACTAATTTTGATTGGACCCTCAGGAGTGGCTTGGCCACAGTAGTGGCAGCAGATGGCCAGTTCATATCTACAGCGAGGAGCTTCCTTCCTCACTGGAGGTGCTGTCTGAAGTCAGTCTAGCACCATCACTGACAAGTCACACATATTCACCCAGGCCAGAAGCAACGACTGACTTCCTGAGACAAGAGCCACAGGCCATATTAGAAGCAGACGATCAGTTAGAAACGCAGGACGTCGATGCAGGTTTGATGGATAGATGGCAAGAACCTCCACACAGCCACTGGTTTATGGAGCAGCTAAGGGCTTTTCAAGAGCATCCAGAGATCCTCTCCCATTCATCACTACTCGAATCACAAGATACATACGTCACCCTCAACCAGAACTCTCAACATACGCGAGGAGAAGTGCAAAGGGACGACAGCTTTGAGGAGACCGTGCCGCTGCAGGTTCTTTTTGCTAGCAAAGGGTCTTCCTTGACGGCTGCCTCAGATTCTGATATTGGATCCCTCCCACAAATTTCCGGATCAGGAAGACTTTCATCACAGTCCAGTCTTGAATATCCAAACCACACGTGGCCTTCCAAAGGTCCAGGATATACCTACATGGCTGTGGCAGACTCAGGAGTCTCCATGGACTACAGTCCAATGAGCTTCAGCAGAATAACAGACATGGGTAATGACACCATCTGTGCGAATGAATACAAAAACGAGATTCCTGGACACAGGCGACCACTTAATAGTCAACCTATCCACTTTGGCTACTGATTAAAAAAAAAAAAAAAAACTTCCTGCAAAATAAAACAAGTAAAAATGTTGTCCAAGTATGAACTTTGGGGAGTCATGTGCAAAAGACTGGATTTTTTTTTGTGCTCATGGCGATGGGTCCCTTCAGTGCCTGTTTCTGAAACGATCAGAAAGACAACGAAACAATCATGGAACGTACAGTAAGAATATCCAGGAGACTCTCTCTCCTGGATTAATTATAAATAAGCTTCCTTCTGTACTATATTTTTATTAATCTCTGGCAGCTGTTTATTTTTTTTTACGGAATACCAAATACTACTTGTAGTGTTTGGAGAGAGATGGGAGAAAAAAAATGCTAATTTTAAATGCTAATACCAAAAGCTAAGGTGTCTAATTGTGTAAATGACTTGATCTTCCAGTCTGTTCTGCATTTGACCACTTGGTTTGCGTCTGTAAAATATTGTGTTTTGTGTAGACTTGCAAACACTTTGGTGCATAATACAGGTATCATTCATCTACAGTTTATTTGTTATTCAAAATCCAAATTATAAATCTGTTTACTACTGCAGCTGACATGTATCAGTCTGTCAAATGCCATTTTAAGGCCAGTAACATTGGAGACATATATAGACTATAAAGACAACTTGACTAAATTCATACAGTTCATAAAGTCACATAAAAAATATTTGCAACCTTACATTATAAGTTGTTTATTAAGTCTGAAAAAATGCATTAATTCTTAATAAATATAATTTTATAGATTAATTAGAATCTACTGTAAATACTACTGTAGCACTCAATCATATGTTTTAAACAAACAGTCTATAATTATGAATGATGTTTTTTTTATTTTTTATATTAAACCTTTTTGGGGTTTTGTCTGACAAATCAGTTTTAATCACTCACAGCATAAACTACATTTAAAGAAACTTACATTTAGATTGTGTTTTAGGCCTTTATGTTGTTTTTGCAAGTCAAATAATTTTTTTTGTAATAAAAAAAGCATTTATTACATTGTACATGTAAAGTTTGCTTACATAAGCTCTCCAAATTTGAAGTGTAATAATTTGAAACTGTTAAAAACAAGCATTCCTATATTTTCATATAAAATAAAGATGCAAATGTTCTTAAGCCTGCTTGTGGAAAGCCATAATATTTTAATTTATTAGGAGTTAGAAAAATATTCTGTTCTATTTCAGTTTCAAAAATATCATTGAATTGTGAGAAATGAGTTACAAGAAAGCTGTGTGATTGAAGTTAGGGTTCATTATTTAAATACAGTAATCTCTTAAATCTGTCATAAAATGAGGTTGAATAATGCTTCACAGCAGTTCTATATTTGGGGCTAAACAGAATCAATCGACAGAATCAAGTTTAATATGAATGAGCTTAATTTTGAGCAGTCACATGCTTGCACGTTGTTCTTTCAGCTGCTCCCATAAGGGGTCAGCACTGCAAATCATCCAATCCATGCTTGGGACCAATACCATCTCACTAGCTGGGTGAGAGGCATTAGCTGCGATGTGAACTTGGGCCTTCTACTTGGCAGGTGAGAAGCCTATAACTAGCCACTAAATCCCTGATTGATCTTTCACAGTAATTGTGAAAAGCATCTGACAAGATTTATCCTGCTTTGTTTAGATTTTTATATCTGCTGTAGGCATCATGAATTATAGATTTGTTCACAAAACACCAATATAGTAGTGCTGCATGTTTTCAAAAGTTTGATGATTGTTTATTCTACAAAAATACATTATATATTTTTTCTATTAATGTTTAATTCATAAATTGTACAAAAAGGTGAGATAAACCTTAAACAATGTAGTTTTTTTATATGAAATATATAATGCTGCTCTGCTGCTTCCAGGCACTTAGTAACAAACATTCCTTATAAAATACATACATGCATACACATATCATGTTATCCTAAAAATTCTAGATTCTGTGGCAAAATTTATCACATTGTCATATCACTCAGCTTACTGAATAAATTTGTGAGCACAAGACAATGGTTCATTAGTAAAAACAGAAAAATACATAAATGTTTTGCAATTTATTAGGCTTTATTTGCTGCACTGTATCCAAGACTGCAGCATAAAAAAAAAAAACTTTAAGACTTTAAGTATTATAAAAATAAAGTCTAGTAAACCTTGTGATTAGTCATGTTTTATTTCCACACTCAGAATATTGGACTTGGTCCTCATTTGGTGTACTTTCTGGCCTGAACTCCAGTGTTCCATTAGGCTGCAACACCACGCGCCACTGTAATCCCAGACTTTTCTCTCCATTACCAAACCCCTCAACTTGCAGTCCTGGTCCCGAGAGATACAACAGCCATGCATTCTCCACCTCTCCATTTATCACTTTGTGCAGGTTGCACCTCACTTGCAGGTAGCGCTCCAGTACTAAGAGGACGGAATCTGGAGCAGACACGTCGCCTCCTTGTCCTTCCAACTCAGGCTGATAAGAGACAATGACTCTGCATGGGGGTTGTTGGCATTTCTCATTTCTGGCCTTGAGGAAAGTAGCAGTGTCATGGAGGAGAGCAACAATGTGAGCAGCTGTGCTCTGAGAATCTTGCTGCGGCCTGTCCTTAAAATAAAGCTCCACTCCATCTATGATTAGCAAGGAAGGAAGCGTTGCAGTCTCAGGCACCAGCTCATGAAGGGACGCTATGTCCTCCAGAAGCTCCTCTAATGTCTTGGGATAAACAAACCTGATTTTCTAGAAAGGAGAATATTAAAGGGGGAAAAAACACTATAAATGACTTGAATATAAAAGATACAGGTTAAGCACATACTCTGATTTCAAACATACTGTATTATGGAAAAAAATGTACATAATCAGGAAAGAACTTTATGCTAACCCTTTACATAATCAATAAGCAATTTTCAGTTGTGTAAAAGGTTTTCTTTAAAATTGTTTAATCAACAATTTAGTCTGTTTCATTTTTTCTTATGGTTTCCTACATTGCTGTATTTGACTACCTGCTGATAGTGACGATAACCTACACTCACTGGACAATTTATTAGATACACCTTGCTAGTACTGGGTTGGACCTTCTTTTGCCTTCAGAACTGCCTTAATTCGTTATGGCATAGTTTCAGCAAGTTGCTGGAAACATTCCTTATAGATTGTAGTCCATACTGATATGATATCCTCATGCAGTCTCTGCAGACTTGACGGACACATCCATGGTGCGAATCGTGTGTTCTGCCACATCACAAAGGTGCTCTACTGGATTGAAATCTGGTGGCCTGTGGAGTCCATGTGAGTACTTATTGTCAAATTGCTGCTGGTCATGAAGGGATGGACATAGTCAGCAACAATGATCATGTAAACTGTGGCATTTAAATAATGCTTAATTGGCCCAAAGTGTGGAAAAAATATCCCTCACAACATTACACTACCAGTAGTCTGACCCATTGATAGAAGGCAGGATGGATCCATGCTTTCATGTTGTTTACGCCAGAATTTTCAAGAATTGTACAATCTTCTATTGTCCAATTTTGGGGAGCCCATGTAAAGTGTAACCTATTTATAGTTCTTAAATAGGAATGTGGTCTTCTGCTGCATTGCCAGTTTAGGAAATACTTTCAACAACATTGCCATGTTCAAATTCATTTAAATCACATTTCTTTCCCATTCTGATGCTTGGTATGAACTTCAGCGCATCATTTTGACTCTTGACCATGACTACATACCGAAATTAAGCATTTCACTGTATATCGTACTGTGTATGTGACAAATAAAATTTGAATTTGAAATGCACTGAGTTGCTGCCATTTCAATGGCTAATTAGATATTTGTGTAAAAGAGCAGTTGAACAGCCACTCATGAAGTGGACGGTGAGTGTATACATGAGATCATTTAAATGTTTTTGCCTAAGAAATGCCTCTGTATCTGCACTGACAATGTGATGTCAGTGCAAAAGATATCTGCAAACATCCCAGAAACACCGCACTAACCAACAAAAGAACAGAATCGCTAAGCACGTAAACAATACTTTGACAAACATACACTCATTGTCCATTTTATTAGGAACCCCTGTATATCCATGCAGTTATTTAACCAGCCAATCATGCAAATACATTCAATTAAATTTTATTTGTATAGCATTGCATTTGTAAATAAAGACCAAGACCTTTAGGTAATATCTGAATGAGGAAAGTGTGATCTCTGGTATCAGATATGCTGGTTTTTGAGTCATTTAAAAAACTGATGATCTCCACAGGTAAAGATTGTTTTCCCTTTATATATATATATATATATATATATATATATATATATAATCTTGTCGTTCTCCAGTCTTTAATTGCTCAGTTCAGCTTCAGATTCTTGTACTAGGCTAACAATAGTGGAATACAGTGTGATCTTCTGCTGTTGTAGTCCAGCCACCTTGAGGTTTGAGGTGTTATGAGATGCTTTTCTGCTCATCATAGCTGATTACTGGAGTTATTATAGACTTCCTGTCAGCTCAAACCAGTCCAAATAGTTTCCTGACTACTGAAAACTCACTCATCGTCTATCCCAATTTATCTTGTATTAAGTGTTGCGGGGCGTGGGGCCCAGGAGAATTAAGGCGCAAGGCAATTTACACCTTGAATGGGGTGCCCATCCATCACAGGATGCACACACATACACAAACATTGATAATACAATAAAAATAAAGAGTTTCCCATGTAACTACGGACAATTCTGTAACACCAATTAGCCTAACCTGCATGTCTTTGGACGGTGGGAGGAAACTAGAATACCCAGAGGAAACCCACCAAGCAGGACATGCAAACTCCATGCACACAAACCAGATGCAGGAATCAAACCAGGAACTTGGAGATGCAAAGCAACAGTGCTTACCACTAAGCCACCTTCACTAATAGGATAGTTCCTGTAAACTTATAGACTGATGAAACATGTCTAAGCCCTGGTTTAAACTTCAACTTTACCTTCAGACTGTCGGGCTTTAGAGATGAATCCTGTACAGTTACTGGAAGTCTCTGAAACGGATTCTGTGTGAAAAACAGCACTTTGTATGCCATTTCTGAGGCTGCTGTTAAAGCTGTGAGGAACAACAGAGACCTGTTGATGTTTTCATCTCCAACCACCAGAGTGCCGCTCTCCGGCTCGGAGGACAGCTTTATATCCCTTCTAGCCTGTACCAGTGAACCAAACCGCTGCAAAACGACACTCAGTATGTCAACCATTTTATTTCGCAAAAACAAAAATAGTCTATATAGGGTATTTCCACTATATTAAACAACAAACGAGTGAGCTGGTATATAGCAGATTAGCCAAGTTCGGCACCAGGCGCTTGTTTCCCCCGCGCACCCGCCCACTTTACTGTGATTGGGCAGGTTCAAGAGAAACTCGTTATTTTTGATTGGATATTTAATGTGTCATTGCTGCGCGTGGTCTCATCGCGACTGGGTGGTTAACATTATTTATTAACAAGCATAAATTGATCGAAATGTGATTTCGATATTAACATTCCGGAAAACTCAAACAATGGATAACGAACACGGTCGTGTGTGAAATGTATCACTTTATATTCTGGACAAAAATAAACCTACTTCCTTTAAAGGTGCTGTCGTACTTCCGCTCAGGTCAAACCCCTTTAAGAAAAACCACAACAACTGAACAGCTGATGTAAAGATGGCGACTCTGTGCTCGGAAGTGACCGCTAGTCTGAACTCCAAAGTCTCCGGGAATGAAATGCATGCCATTCTGCGGCGGTGCAGGGGTCGCCCCAGGCTGTCGGACACAGACCGAGCTCGGAGACGACTCGAATCCCGGAAAAAGTACGATGTCCGAAGAGTGTACCTCGGAGAATCGCACAAGGTGTGGAGCGACCTGCGGCAGAAGACCTGCCTGAGCGACGCGGGACTCGCGGAGTATTTAATCCTGCTGAACTCGGTGTACGGAGACAGATACCAGCAGAAATACTGCGTGTGTGTGCAACATGTCCTCCCTGTTTGTAGTGTTTTAAGTGTTCCAACCGCTTTATGACAGTGGTGCAGAATTAAACATGGACATTTCAAAGTTTGAATCACAAAATACCGCTCTTATCTTCTGTTCTTTTCTTGACAGGAAGAACTTTCCAGAACTGTGTAGAAATCAGAAAAAAGGTAAATACTTCATAAGGCTTAATGCAAACGTTATCACAAATCAGAACATGTAGGCACTCTCAGATGACCTTCAGAGTAATTGAAATGGATTAATCAAAATCTCTCACACGTACACAAGGTCTGTATACAGGGTCGCAGGGGACTGGAGCCTATCCCAGGGGACTTGGGACTCGCATGCTCATTCATACACTATGGGCAATTTGGGAATGCCAATCTGCATGTCTTTGGACTTTGGGAGGAAACCCACCAAGCACGGGGAGAACATGCAAACTCCATGCATCATCCAACCCAGACCCTGTTGGTGCCCAAGATTCGTACATGGTATTAGTTCACATGTTATGGCAACATGTTTACTATTGTTGTAGGAGATTCGAAAATCAGAAGCCCAACAGAACTTATTTAAGATTGGCCAAAACACTTAAAGAAAATCAGCTCCTATGTAGATCATATAATCTGACCGTGTATGCGTCCTTGGGGTAATTCAGGACTGCCAGCTGTCCTCTTCTCTAGCTGTCCACCTGACACTGTCATGCAAACTTTTCTTCTAAACATTGGAACAATCTAGGCGTTTCTTTCTACCGAAGCCACCTGAGTTGTTGGTGGTCTTTCGGTTGCTCCCATCGGGGTGTCACCACAACAGACCGTCTTATCTGCACACAACTTGGCAAAAGTTTTACGCCAGTTGCTCTTCCTGGCACAACTCTCCAATTTTATCTGGGCTTGGGACTGGCGCTGCATCCAGTGGCTGGGGTTTAGGCATTGGGTAAGAATTGAACCCGCATGGCAGGCGAGAAACCTACTACTGAGCCAGCAATACAGAGGTCACTTGATTGCTTATATTCAGTAATCTTAAGATTGCATTACTGCCACTTGTGCATGGCAGGTCTTCCCTCATTTGCCTTATCTTCATCCTTTTCACCAGATCCAGAATTCAGGTGCAACACTTGCTTGTAATCTCTTCAAGTTCTCCCACATCACTCTCTTTCTGAATTCCTTTCACTGGCTTCCTGTAGCTGTCTGTAACTTACCTCTACTTTGCATGGCTTGCTTTAACCCACCATTTCTCAAAGTATAAGACAGACCTGTATCAAGACTCTGTTGTGGGTATGTAACTACATAGTAGAGAGAACTTTCCTTTACTGTCAAAAAAATAAAAAAATGTCCAGTGTGTATATTTTTAAAGTGATATTTATACACATTTTCTCACACGTATCAACATCATTTCCATAATTGTTTGCTTCTGTAAAGCTGCTTTGCAACAATGACTAGTGTTAAACATGCTATATTAAAAAAAAAAAAAAAACTTCAACTGAGCTATTAAAGTAGCATGAGGATATGATTCTAATGTTGTGCTTTGGTAAGTCTCTCTGAATAAGGGAACCTGTTAAATGCCTAAACTATCCCTTTATTTCTTGTAGGGAAGAAGGTGGCCGCCACAAGCTTACACAGTATAGTGAGTTGGTATCAGGAGCACTGCCAGATGTGCTCTCATGAGCCTGAGCTGCGGTCTGTGGAGCCAGTGCTGGGCCTGTCCACAACAGTGCTCTGGCAGTGTGATGCTGAACATTCGTTTATTCAGCAAATTTCATGGCCCGTGGGAGGCAGTAGCGAGTCTGACGAGGATGACACCAATGGGCAGCCAGAGCAAGCGACTGTCCAGACTGCAGCAACAGCTGTGAGCAACCAAAAGCCCTTGGCAGGTGTGGTTGTAAGAGTAATCATAAATCAAAGAAAGCCCAACTTTCTCCAAAACGCAGTCAATGAGGAATATTTGGCTTACCCACACATACACGCAGTTATTTATATTTAAATAACTCTAGTCTTGTTTTTTTATGTTTAAAACATTTCAAACTGGAATTCTTTTATATTACCCTGATGTGGCTGTGCAGACATTGCTTCAACATATAAAAATGTTTTTTTTTCTGAAACAGAAGATGAGCTCGAGAGTGCCACAGCAGAGGTTGCGAAAGTATCTCAACGGATGTCCTCCACTGCTTTTAGTCAACTCCCAGAATGCCATACTGAGGCGGTCACATCCTCACCCTCCCTTGGAGAGCAGGTCATGTGGGAAGCAGAACAAGAACGGGAGTTGTCCGTGGCTGGTTGTGAAAATGAAGTGAGCGATAACTTTCCTTTCGTAGAGGAGGCATGTGACACAAAGCCTGAAATGTTAGGAGGTCACGGTCCTAGGACAGATGGTTATGAGTGCGTGGTGGTCACAGCAGCTTTGAAGGAAAGCCTGCATGGACCGGATGGAGCAAGTCATTTGACGGGGGACATTGAAGAGAATGAAGCACAATCAGTCTCGGGAGCTGGGACCGATACTCCCACAGCAGCCACTCCAGAACAAACAGACCTGTATGAAACGCAGGCATTGCAGAGCATGGTGGGTGGCTGTGAGCTACCAGACCAGCATGCTACGCTGCAGGGCTCACAGGTAGGCCACTCTGAGGGTATGTTAATGCTGGATTATAGAAGGAAAAAAAATGCAGAATTGTTGTTAGTCAGATAATTCATTTAGAAGTCTAAGTGAAAGTCAGATTTCATTCTGATTGAATAATTGATTGATTTACTCTGCTTCATTGGTTCCTTCCTGTATTAAATTCACTTTTCTTTAGCTGATCATAATCACAGGATCCAGTTATGAAGCCATGACATCTGAAGGCATTCAGCTGAATGTGGGTGGTGGAGATGTTGAGGGAGTCACATGCGCAGTAATAGAGGGGGTGGCTTACAATCAGATGAGTCAATCGACTTTCCAGAACAGCATTTCGCATACAGATACCATGACAGGTATGTACTCAATTGAAAGATATATCAGGAGCGGCACTACAGTCTCTGTAGGTGCTCTCTAGGTACTCAATAAATTATTTACTTCACTCCACTTAGCCTGTGATTAAAGCAACACCAGTAACCATTAAAGCAGTTCACTAGTGCAGCATGTGATCTTAAAAGTACCTTTTTAATTCTATATACTGTATATATTTAAAATATAGTCTTACAAAAAAAACACATTGTAAAATGCAGTAATTAAATATGTTACGTTTTCAGATCTGAGTGAGAAGCAGCTGTTGGAGCCCAGTGAAGAATCACGCAGTCAGAAAAATGTTCAATTCTCTCTCAGCAGGTCTGTGTGGCTCTACAGAGGGTTATACAACAAAGTGAGATTTCTGAGTCATTGCCTTCATAATCATGAAGTGTACTTTAAACTTACTTTCTGTATTGCCTTATTGTTAAGATTGGTGAGATTACCTTTTTATTGAGGTGATGCTGTATTTTAAGGCCTCTTGCAAAGACATCAGTGCTTGTGCCTTTGAAAAAGCAAATCTTAGGGATGAAAATCATGGGTGTGTGTTGTGGGTGTGCACGTATACAACTTTCAGGTCCAAGAGAAGTCGTCAGGGTCCAGTTATTGAGGCAGATGGCATGCTGAAAATGTTCCACTGTCCATATGAGGGCTGTAGCCAGGTGTATGTGGCCCTCAGCAGCTACCAGGTGAGAAGCTAACTAACACTGTTGTGGTGCTACACAGCATAATGGGCAACTTAAGTCATCCTTGAAGAACTCTGCTTATGAATATAAAGTAAAGAGTTAACTTTTGACAAAGGAAATTACTTTAATTCACATAACGTGTTGTATTGTTTGTCATTAATTGTTCCTGATTATTTGGGTTATTTGGGAAAAGCGAAGCTTTAATTCATGGGTCATTAACCTTCACTTATAAACACGGAGTGACTTCCTGCATTTACTAGTTATGTAATGTTGTTGGGCTATTTTCATTGCTTGGCTAAATGGATAACCTTTTAGTTTACCATGAAAGGTGAGGCAAAATGGTCTACAAGCATTACTTTTTTTTATTTCATTGTAGGTTTTAAGTAGGGCATAATATCCCTGATATTGGTACCTGTAACTATGGGTTTTTTCTGTAATCTTGGTTGAAATACAGTAGCAAACATCCTTAAACATTATGTATGTTTAATTTCACTATAAGAGAAAATGCAGTAGCCTGAAATGATTACCAAAAACGTTAGTTCAGTCTTGTAGCATTACAAGTTAATTTTAGTAATAATTATTAGGAATGTACCAATATCAGAATCAGTATTGGGCCGATACTGTGCTCATGTACTAGTAAAAGTAAAAGTATTCCGAACTAATGCCACTTTAAGACAGAGCATGATGCTCGCGGCACAAGTTGTGCAGAACGGTGATCTTTGATGAATTGAGGGAACAGAAATCCAGTCAGCTTGTGTTCTCTCCTCTCCAAGTTTGAAAGTTAAATTAATGTGCTAGCTTGCGGTGCTTTTCTCTATAGTTTTATTTTATGAATTTTGTTAATTTTAATGTACATTATAGAAATAGTGCTTCCAAAGCTGACATTCTTTTTTTGTACTTTTTTTAAATTTTATTTTAAACATAAAGCAAATAATTTGAATATAGCGGGTTTCAGTATAAGGAAAATACAACCTCAGACAAGCAACAATATATAACTATTTCACAGGGCCATAATTCATTTAACCAAAAATTAAGCCAAAAAGGGCAATACTTGTATCCTTTAATATATCATTATATCCATAATACTTATACTCCCCTGATTATAGGTAGATCCACCTGTAGCAGCAATAACTTGAAATAATCATTTTCTGTACGACTTTATCAGTCTCTCACATCATTGTGAAAATATTTGGGCTCATTTTTCTTTACAACATTGCTTCAGTTAATTTAGGTTTTTGGGCATTTGCTTAAGTTTAATGCTTTTATTTTTTAGCCATTCTAATGCAGATTTAATTGTGTACTTCGGATAATCGTCCTGTTGCATGATCCAATTCCGACCAAACAACTTCTGTCAGACAGATGCCTCTAGGACACTTTGATATGGTCAACTCAATAAAGAGCCCATGTCCTATGGCTGTAAAATAATCCCAAATTCATCTCCCCTCAACCACTGTGCTTACAGTGAGTATGAGGTGTTTCTGCTGAATTGCTGTTTGGTTTTTGCCAAATGTGGTGCTGGGCATTAAGGCCAAACAACTCCACTTTGGTCTCATTTGTCCGTAGGACATCTTTTGAGACAGGAGAGCCTTTCTCTTGGCCTTTCCAAGCAGACTGTATTGTTCAGTCTTCTTCTAATTGTGCTGTCATGGACTTTAACATTTGTACCTGCTCAGTGAGGCTTGTAGGGTCTGTCATGTAGTTCTTGGGTTTTATCTTTGTATTTCTCTGAGCATAGTCTGACCTTAGGGAGAATGTACTGGGATGTCCATCCTGGGAAGATTGGCAACTGTCTTATACTGTACTTTCCACTTGTGAATATTTTTTCTTATTGTAGCAAATTTGCTTCTTCAAGACCACTGTTTGTCTTTCTCTCTTGGCATTGTGTAAACATGCACCTGAATGCTCAATACCAGCAAACTGCCAAATCTTCTGCTTTTATAAAGGTCTGCACAACTGCTGATGATCACTTAATCAAGGGATGATGATTAGCAGCACCTGCAACTTGCAAAATCCAGTAGAATCAGTAAGCGATAATTAGTATTGCCTGCATGTTTTTTTGGTTTTTTTTTTTTTTTGGGCTTAGTTTTTCTTAAATAAGTAATGCCACAAAAAATGTTACATAATGTTCATCTGTGGTTGTATTTGACTAATACTGAGACCCGCTACAATCAGATGATGCTAAAAATGGCAGGGGTACAGATGTTTAAACATGTCTATATGTTGCAACTTCAGCAATAACATTGCAACACTTTTACGAGTGGTTGTCATGGCACTAAAGGGCCGCAGAGAGCCACACCCAAATGGCAAGGCACATTTCTATATAATAAAATGTTTTATTGTTTTTACTGTGGTTAAGTTTGATTGATTGGTTTTCTGGTAAGCTCAAGTGAATGTAATAAAAGTTGCACAACTTTGTGAAAAAGCTAATTAATAGCCTCTTGCAGGACATTTTAACCTTTAGCTTTACGACTGAGATATGTATTAATAAAGTCTGCCCAGTGTCTCTTATCAGTTTAACTGCCCCGTGCTGCATATGATGCACATGTTATGTTGGTTTACTTCTTAAAAAGAAGAAATGTAAATGGATTGATCTGTGGGTCTGTCTGTCACAGAACCATGTGAACCTAGTACACAGGAAAGGCAGGACAAAAGTGTGTCCACATCCTGGCTGCGGGAAGAAGTTTTACCTATCTAACCATCTACATCGCCATATGATTATTCACTCAGGTAAATGCACTTACACTTCTGCTTATGGTTGCATTCACATGTTCCAAAATATTTTTGTAGTTAATAAGATTAGATGAAAATTAAGTTTATGAGACTAGGTTAAATCTAAGTTGAGCTGGACACTTGCCAACATTAAATTGAGATGCAGAGATGCAAATTCCTACCTTCTAGATCTACATTTACATGCCATATGCACACAACACACCCCAGTTATCCTATACATTAAATTTGCATTAAACACACCCTAATATATGCAGGTACTGTGATTGTTGAAAGCAGTCAGCAGACTATTGATGGTGGACAGTTGTTTTATTTTTATTTATTTATATATATGTGAAGCTAGAGGTTCTTAATTATGTTCAAGGTCATAATTATTTTTTATTATGGTGTTATACTGACATTTATATGTGAGGTGCGATTTATTCATTTTAATTATATTATTTAACGAGTCGTTGTTGACCTGTTAAATGTTACGCTCACATTGACATGCCTTCCATTCAGATTATATTTTTAACAAACAACAGTGTAGAAATCATAAGTGCTTATTTTCCAAATGTGCAAATGTGTTCGTACTGTTTGATTACTAAGGGCTTTTGTTCATTATGTTTGTCCAGGAGTGCGAGACTTTATCTGTGAGACGTGTGGCAAGTCTTTTAAACGCAAGAACCATTTAGAGGTGCACAGACGCACTCACACAGGAGAGACGCCATTACAGTGAGTGTAACATGATCTTGTTTAAAGAGTGGCTTTTTTTGCCGACTTAACATATTTTAAATTAGGGATGGAAGTCACCAGTCACCTCCCGATACGATATCAAATTGAATTGTGATTCTATAAGTATCCCGATTTTTTTTGAATATCCCGATTCGATATTCCATACCCTCCAGTGTTTGTTACAATTTTAAATCTTAAAAAAAATAAAAAAAAAAAAGTAATTTGATGTAGCCTGTTCCTTGTAACATTAGTTGTTTCATTTACGAACAAAGGGAAGTATTTAAACAACACAAAATACAAAGTAACTTCAAATACAAAAGGTTAACTTAATTAAGCAAAAAAATTTTTTACTGAGCAGCACATACAGGTCCTTCTCAAAAAAATAGCATATTGTGATAGTCCATTATTTTCTGTAATATACTGATAAACATTAGACTTTCATGTATTTTAGATTCATTACACACAACTGAAGTAGTTCAAGCCTTTTATTGTTTTAATATTGATGATTGTGGCATACAGC
>JAQQZT010000008.1:14786903-14805158 GCA_030068275.1 Clarias platycephalus
GGTTTCCTCCCACAGTCCAAAGATATGCAGGTTAGGCTAATTGGCGTTCCCAAATTGCCCGGAGTGTGTGTATGTGTATGGATTGGCACCCTGTCCTTGTGCCCTAAGCCTCCTGGGATAGGTTCCAGGTCCCCATGACCCTGAATACAGGATAAAATGGTATAGAGGAAGAGAGAGTGAGAATGTAGAGGTCAACCAAATTTCTCAGTTCTCAGATTTTTTAATGTGATTTTTTTTTTTTTTTTTTTTTTGCTGTAGGTCTGCTGGGGGTGTGAATGATCTGTCTGTTGTCAATTATTCGGACTCATCACTTAACAGTCATAAAATTAGCTAACCAATGCTATACCGCCCCCTGGTGATGACACCCTCTACCCTGTGTGCGTGAATGTGCACACACACACACACACACACACACACACACTGGCCTAATAGTCTTGATCCTAAAGTATAAATGTAGAATTCAAATATATGATTAAATGTTATGTAAATCGATGTTAATTAAATTGAATATAAATTAAAAGCTTTCAATGATTTAGCTTTTAATTAAGCTTTTAATTTAATAAAATTATTTAAAATGTATTAAGAATTTTTTACAAAAATGATCCTAAAATTTATTTTATTTTTTTACTTAATTAACTTAACTAAATAATTCATTTATTATTAGGTAGATTACTTCATATAGACACAGAGTTTGTGCCAATGACAGCACATTTGCACAGTCACTTTATCTAATATCATTGCACTGGTTTCACATTTTGTACAACAAAGTTCCTTATAATTTTATATTTATACCATTTATATTGTATATAATTTATTTCATTTTCTCCTTAGTCTATTTTTATTTTTATTTTGTACATACATACATACTTTTTTTTTTTTTTTTGCACAGTCTGGAGTTTGTTGCATTGCAGTTCACTACTATTGTTCTTGTACAACCATGTACTGTATGTGACAAATAAAATTCTTGAATCTTGAATCTTCACCCACTACCAGCCTGACTTCAATCTTCACATAAATCTCTAGAAACTGTATGCGCTCTCAGTCAATGGCTTAAATTGATAATACCCATGCTGAGTCCTTCCTCTCATCTGCCCAATTTTCTTGTCACACACTACATTCTTAAATATGGACAGAGGGTAAGAAGCAAATTTTAATATGTAATTACTCTTCAAAGCTACACCATATGTAAAATCTGGCATTTAAAACCCATCTCTGGTAGAAAAGATGTACTCTAATGTACTGTAATTTTACATTGCTTTTGTTTCATGCTTTAATTTGAATTGTATGTTTTTGTAAAGTCTAAAAAATGATGCCTACTGTCCTGTGCATATAATGTACTGTACCAGGACTTCTGTTCACAATACAGTATGCTCATTGATCATCTTGTGAACTTTAATATACTGTACTTTAATAATATTTGCCTTATTCGTTTACAGCTGTATACTTTAATGATTCATAATATTGCAGTCTAGCCTAGCCCAGAGGAAGGCACGGTGCCTAGAAATGTATTTTGAGATTTTTTTAAGAGCAGAAAGCCATTTTGTGTCAGTAGATATTGATGTAAAACTCCTATATACATATATATGCTGTGCATTTTGAGATGCTTTTCTACAGACATTTCTCATCAACAAGGCACTTCCACCGAAGAACTGCCACTCACTGATTTATTTATTTATTTATTTTTTGATGATCCCACCAAATAGTGGAATTTGTCGAGGGAAGTTCCCTTAACAAACATTGGCAGGGAATACACTTTAAGCACTGTTGAATGAAATGCAGCCATAGTGACCACACCTCATGATCTCATTCTTTCATGAATAGCCAGCACCATTACCTAAAATTATCTTCACTTGTGAAGTGCCTGATAGCTCCACATCACAATGACCAACATGTATTATAGGTTATATGGTTAGCCACACTATATGTTAAAAAAAATGAGTTGCTCGGTAGGTCTCAAAAGACACAGAGCTTCAGAGCTCTCTACAGAGCTTCAGAAAGAGGCTGCGGAAGCAGTAATTTTAGCTGACTTTGTAGCTATTTCCTTGTAAAATGACACCTCAGGCACTTTTACAGAGTCCTTTATGTTTTAGTCAATCGTTTTCCCTGGAGCACAGACTATTAATATACTGTAATCAAATTTATTTGAGAATTTATACATTTTTATTTATCTTTCAGACATGGGGTAATACAATTTATTTATAATATTAAACCTCTGTTGGAACTGTAGCAGTTCCACCAAAAGTTAATTCAGAGTATCAAATTATCAAGTTCAAATTAGTTCATAAGTTTAAATTTGTTTAAAAAAAAAAAATGAAACTTCTGATAATTAAATTGAATTTAAACATGAAGGCCATATTGTGAATTGAATCGTGCATTATTACACCCATATTATATACAGTACAAATGCTGTTGGTAGTGCCTTTGTTACCTAACTACAGCTAACTTTGTTAAGGTGTGGAGGATCAAACTTACACGTTTTTTCATGTCATGTCTGTGCATTTTCCTGCAGATTCTGTGCATTTTCCTGCAGATTCATATATTATGTTACTTTACTTGATTTGAGTTCGTCAGCCTCTCTTTTCTAACTAATATTTTGCAGGTATCTCTACAACTTAAACCAGATTTCCTTCTTTCTAAGGCTTGGACAGCAGCACATGAGCACTATATTTAAGAACAAGAACACAGTCACCTTTTCATGACTACATGGCTATTAATAAGACATTTTTAAGTGGTTATGGATGGTTAAGTGATGCTAATGCTAATATTTTTTACTAGCGCCCCAGTCTCTGAACAGATGATCAGAATTATCTTTTAAGAATTAGCTTTAGGCAGCACAGAGCAATCTACTGTAAAGACATGCAGATTCAAATTGCCCATAGTATGTAAATGAGCATGTGAGTGTGTATGTTTGTGTGTCCTAAGTCTCCTCATAGATTCCAGGCCCCCCATGAACCTGTAAAGGGGTTTGGACAATGAGTGAGTGAGTGAGAGTGAGCAATTAGCTTTTCTTTAAAAAAAAAAAAAATAAGGCAATAATCAGACCAAAAAAGGTACATAAAATGGCAGGTTATTTCTGTAGTTAGTCCCTGGTCAGATAAGACAAATAATGTAATAATGTGTTTAGATAAATGTAAATGCAATACAGAATCAGTTACAGAATCATGGTGACTCATGTTTGGAAAACTAATCACTGTACTTATATTAACAACTGTAAAACTTATGTAAAAGATGTCATGGAGTTATAAATGACGAAGGTGCGGAGGTTTAAAGAGGTCATAAGTGAACCGAGAGGAACTGTATGTTTGCTTTTGGGGATGTAATTTTTTTTCAGCTCTCATGCTCATTTTAATATTGGTTTAACACACTAGACGTCAAAAGTTTGGACACACCTTCTAATTACATGGTCTTTCCTCACTCACTCACTGACCGTCTAGCCGTTTTAGCCTGTATTCAGGTTCACTGGGGGCCTGGAGACTATCCCAGGAGACTTAGGGCACGAGGCAATTTGGGAATGCCAATTAGCCTAATCTGTGGAAGGAAACCAGAGTACCCGGAGAACATGCAAACTCCATGCACACGGAGACGGGAATCGAATCCGGACCCTGGAGGTGTAGGATTCTAACCACTACAGTGCTAACCACTACACCCCCAAGCCGCCTATGGTCTTTCCTGATATTTATTCATTTTTACACTGTAAAACAATACTGAAGGCATCCAAAATATGCAATAATGTCCTTTTAAAAGTTGATATTGAGATGTGTCTGCTATTTATGCTCTGTAAAGCTTTCCTAATGGCTCTAATCTAAGATGTTGTTAATTGGTGATTTTTGAGGCCAGTAACTCTAAATGAACTTCTCCTCTGCAGCAGAGGTAAGGTTTTGTCTTGTTTTCCTGGTATAGTCTTCATGAGAGCCAGTTTCATCATGGTGCATGATGGGTATCCAAATGCACTTGACAATACTATTCTTGCAAAAACTATTCCAGAATGTTGATATAACTTTTGTTACTTAATTATCTAATGCCATAATTGTTATTTCATAAATTCATTATTTCATAAATATTGTGTATTAACACAATACTAATATTCCCTTTCCTGGCAAACAAACAAACAAACAAACAAACAAACAAAAAAAGAACATGATACTGCCATACCCATGCTTTAAAGTTAGAATGGTGTTCACTAAATTAAAAGCCTCAGGCTTTTTCCTCCTCATATAGCACTGATCATTATGGCAAAACAGTTTCACTTTTGTTTTATCCAACCAGACACCACTCCTCCAAAATGCCGTTGAACAGCTTCAAACTTCAATCTGGCTTTTTATGCTGGTGTCAAAGTATAGGATTTTTCCTCACACAACAACCTTTACGTCATTGTGATGTACGATGCCCTTAATGGTGAATGCACATATTTTGGTAACTGATGCCTCTGACACCTTCACTAGTTTCTTGTTGTTGCCTTCAGATCTAATTGAACCTTTTACACCCTAGTCTATACAATGATGCCTCGTGTGATCTTATATTTGTTTATATCTATACAGTAGGTTTTGGATGAGTTTCTTGGATAATGCCATGATGTCAAGGTAAAAAAGGCAACATCTCTTAAGGTAAGACCTTTGTTAACCATAGATGTACTTCGAGTTAAATTCTAAAAAAAAAGATCTTCTAAAAATCAGTGCAGATAGATCATAGAATCATAGACAGACCATCAATTAAACTGACTGTTGTTGTTGTTGTTTTTGTTGATGCTTAATTACCTAATGATAGCATGATGACTTAGTGGTTATCATTGTCGCCTTGCGCCTCCAGGATTCGGGTTCAATATCCGCCTCAGGGTCTGTGTGCATGGAGTTTGCATGTTTCCCTCGTAGGTTTCCTCTGAGTACTCTGGTTTCCTTCCACAGCCCAAAGACATACAGATTATGCTAATTTGCTTTCCCAACTTGCCCTCCAAGTTGATGGATAGAATTACCTTATGCCACTGAAATTCAATTCTAATTAAATTTTATTTATCATGTACACAACTATACACAATATAAGCAGTGAAATGATTATATGACTGTTTATAACCTAAAAAAGGAAAGATGAAATAGAATAAGAAGGTAAGAAGAGATAAATTGCACTAGTATTTCAAATATACATTAAAATATGCATCATGGTGGCTCAGTTGTTAATGCTGTCGCCTTGCACCTCCAGGTCCTGGGATCAATTCCCGCGTCGGGTCTGTGTGCATGGAGTTTGCATGTTCTCTCCGTGCTTGGTGGGTTTTCTCCCACAGCCCAAAAACATGCAGATTAGGCTAAATGGCATTCCAAATTGCCTGTATAGTGTGTGAATGTGCGTGTGAAGGTTGACCGGCGGTCCTATGCTCATACAAAATGAGAATAAATACAATAGTCACCATTGGCCTCTACAGTACAAGATATGGAATGTAGGAATGACAGCAGCAGCATGAGTGAACTATTATGTTCCATACTTATGAGTACCATACAGTATGTGTTGTTTCATAGATTGTAAAAAAAAAATAATAATAATAAATAAAAATCCAGTATTGTTCTAGAATGTAGAAAATAAATCTGTCTAAACTTTTGACTGGTACTGTAAATAAATAAATAAATAAACAACAGGGTCAATAGTTTGAGAGAGGTTTTATTGAGTACCTAGATTCTGTATAACATTAGACCTAATATTATAATCTTTGCTTCACATTTTGGCTTCTACAATCATTTTTTGTTGTTGTGATAACTTATACAGCTGAAAACTTGAACTAGGTGGTGACAATTATTGCAGTCGTGGCCCAAAGCCAAGACGAGGAGGAGCCAAGAAGCGCTGGCGTTCCCGGAGCCACGGCGCGCAGGAGCGCAGAGAGACGCGAGCTAAGGCTGCTTCACACGACTCTCCGAGCGCTCCTCAGGATTCCTCAACTCAATGCGACCGACTGCTTCTCCGCACGAACTCTCCGAAGTCACAGGCTGTTTGGAAGCGAGCCAAGCTCGGAGCACTTTCTGACAGGTGTTTCGGTTCCACACACCCGGCGCTCAGAGGAGACTCGGAACTCAAATCATGTCCAACGGGAAAGATGCACCTGTTAGCGCAAAGTAAGTAGCAACAGCTGCTCGGGGGCTCGAGCTGCTCACGCGCTGCTGTGTGCGCGCTAACAGATCAGTATGTGGCGCCTATCTTAATTAGCTCTGTTCTCCAGCGGAGTGACAATTATATTAAAGTAATGGCTTTAAAGATGTCTAACGTGGAAAAAAAAACGGTTAACACTGGCCCAGTGGCATTATAGCAGCGATAGAGGTGTTAAAGTGCCTCCGCAGTGTAAAGTGCTGAGCTCGGGGTTTGGGGCTGATTCAGTTTTTTTTTTTTTTTGTGGTGAGTTTTGCAGTTTGTTCAGAATTTTCTTTTTCTACTCGGGTCAGTTTTCACACCCCCTCCTTCTTCTTCTTCCTTCCTCGTTGTGTAATAGTTTGTGTGTGTGTGTGTGTGCAGTCTGTGTTCTCTCTCTCTCTCTGTGTCTGTCTGTCTAAGAGATAGAGAGAGTGAGTGAGACTTTAATTCGGAGTTTTAAAAAAAGCTCTCTAAAGTATTGTTCTGTCTTTGTTTTATTATTAGCACTGTCGCATTGCACCTCCAGGTTTAGGGTTCGATTCCCAACTTGGGTCTGTGTGCATGGAGTTTGCATGTTCTCCCTTTGCTTAGTGGGTTCCTCCTCGTACTCCGGTTTGTGTGTGTCCTGGGATAGAGTACCCCACTTTGTGCCCCACATTGTCCCTCAAGTCTCCCGTGACCCTGTACACATTATACATTATACCATATCTATTATTATTAATATTTTTATTATGGTGGTGTAGTGGTTAGCATGAGTTTGCATGTTTTCCCCCAAGTTTGGTAGGTTTTCTCCATGTACCCCAGTTTTCTTCCATAGTCCAAATACATGCAGATTAGGCTAATTGGTGTTCCCAAATTGACTGTAGTGTGTGTGTGTGCTCTGCTGTTGATTGGCACTCTGTACTGGTACCTACCTTGTACGCACCTTGTGCCCTAAGTATCCTGGGATAGGCTCCAGGCCACCCACCACACTGTATTGGATAAGGAGTATAGAAGATTAATTATTATTATTATTAATAATAATAATAATAATAATAATAATAATAATAGTAGTAGTAGTAATTGTATAACCAGTAGTAGTTATTCCCCTATATAAGTGTCAAAGATTTGCATCCAAAAAAGGCTGCACTTATTAATGCTCATAAATAATCCAATCTGTACACCTGCTCATTCATGTAGTAATGTCAACTCCGCCAATCACAGCAGAGCAATGCATAAAATCATGAAGATACAGCCCTAAAGCTTTAGTTCATGTTCCAATTAAGCATCACACTAGGGAAGACGTGAGCTCAGTGACATTGATTATGGCAAGACTGTTGGTTGCCAGGCAGGCAGTTTAAAGTACATCCCAACCGGCTAGTGGAGATTAGGGAAAAAGAAAAAAAAACATTACCTGGTCTTTTTCCAGTCTTCAACCTCCCAAATCCCCCAATCTTTGTTCTGCTGCAGCTTTTCTGCTCACCACTGCTGTAAAGTGTGTTAATTTCATTTATTTTAACCCTTTTGTCAGCTCATGCCATTCTTCTCTGACCTCCATTCTTGTCTGAAGAGATCTTCAATTTTTCGAATGCTGTAATCAGCCTGTCTGCCACCATCATCCAGTATAAAGTTGCTGAGATCATATTACTTCCCCAATTGTGATATTTAATGAGAATCAGAATGGGGAATGCAAAAATAACTTTATTATTATTATAATTTGCACTTTTGATCCATATGCACTTGAACAGTAATTATCAGCTGTAGGCTTCTTACTCAGAACAAACATAAGACACCTGAGAGAAACACACAGAGAGAGAGAGAGAGAGAGAGAGAGAGAGAGATTGTGTATGTGTGTGCATCTGTGTGCGCATTTCCGAAAGCTCTACATGTGTCTACATTCCCACCCCTTCCCAGCAATTCTGTGTGTGTGTCTGTGTGCAAGTGTGTATATGTCAGTGTATACAAAGCCTAAAATCTATAGCGATTAGTTCTCTAAGAGTAAGTGTATGTTTTACGTGCGTGTGTCTGTGTGTGATGGTACAGGCCTAATATCAATTACGATCGAAATCTTTGCTCTCTACAGGATTTACGTACAAATACTATAAATAATCTTTTATTGAACATCTGACACTAATTACTAGTCACTTTCTCCTCTTCCACTGCGGTTTTTTTTATAGCCCCAGGTATACTGTGTCATAAGGCATAATTTATAATTAATAAAGGGCATGTTTCAAAGCGGAAGACATTGCTTATTAATTTTTCATCATCTTCTCACACTCAGTGTTTTTATCAGATCCCAAACCTTCTTTCTGTAAAGAACAAAATGATTTAATCATTTGGTGCTGTTTTTATGTGCTTATCTTGACTCAGCTCCAAACGGACGTCCTTAAAGGCATGTCTTGAAGAGTGTATGGAGGCCATGGATCTGTTCCTTAACAACCACTTCAGTGAGAGTCTGGATAAACTGCAGCCACGGTGAGAGCACATAGTTCTGTCTGTCTGACTTTTGCCTTTCACCTTCTTTACAGTTCTTTCACTCTCGCGTTCACTACACCCAGGTAAAAACATGATAGTCCAGCTGATCTTGGTACAACAATCCATTTTGATTATGTCATTAGTTAAAGTGAGCGAGAAAGAAGTGTTAAAACACAGGTACCACTGCGATGATAATAAAGTGTGTTTAATATTTTAAATGCCTAAAATGACTTATATACAGTTTAGGATTAACAGTGACATGAGTTTCTGCTGAAACGCTTCACTGTCTGTTTGATTATGTGCGTAATGCCAACTCCCTTGACCAGGATGTGAGGTGTTTACCCAGGTTCACACCCAAAGACACACACTCACGCAGAGACTGCCTTGATCAGGAAATGAGAAAAGCTTCAGTTCCACTCCAAGCGAGTTGGTATATTTGCCACTGATTTGTGCAGGGTGAAAAGTTTTTAACAGCTGCATGTAACTGTTTACTTCTGTTTAAGAAATCATAATTAATCTTTATATACTGTAACTGCAGATGACAGTGGGTTAGGTCACCTATTCCTTGAATTGATTATTGCATGTATGAGCTGGAGGCTGCCATTTTGACACTGTAGCATATCTAAGCTGCTAAATAATATACTGTAGACCACAGGGTTCTCAAATGAGGGTTACAGTTAACTACAGCGGCAATAAGAACACTTGTTCATATTATTGCAAGCAGTGAAATATAAAATCTATGATTGTAATAAAACACCCTGCTGAAAAAGAATTTTCTCTAGTAGTATATTTAAGAGTTCATTAATATTCTAAATCAAGTCTGTAAAAGATCTTGATTTTGTTGAACAATGTGATATGTGTTATATAATGGGAATATACAGTATTGGCTTACTAAATACATTATTATACAAGTATTTTATAATAGTATGTTTTAGAATTCTAATTCATTTATTGTATAATGGGAAATGTGCATTTCCAGTTTTTCTTTTTCTAAATGCCAGGCTTACTACAACGGAAGCAGTTATATAACTTCCCTGGAATTATTTTTCTGTTCTGCATTAATCTGAATATTGTGGGCAGAGGTTTTTTTTGTGCCTTAACTTGCCATTGGAGTTGAGCATGTTAAGTTCAGTAATAAAACGTGGAACGTTAAATGCATACAGTTCGCCTGGGTTTATTTTAGCCCCACTAAGCAGGTTTGTGGAGCTTCTGGATGAGAAGCTTTTGGATATTGGGTTGGTGAGACTTGTGGATCTCTGGGTGAAAGGAGTTTTTGGATCTTTGGAAGGTGCAAACTTGTAGACCTCAATTTGAAATGAGTCTTGGGATGTTGGGAACGTCTAGGCCTTAGTCAGAGCTTATACAGCTGCGGAGTTGTAACCTTCAGCACACAATGGGAACTTGTGGGCCACAGTATGGTGGAATATTGTGGATCTTTGGTTAGTGGAAACTCGTGATCTGCAGAATGTAAGCTGATTGTGGCCCTTAGGATTGTGGGAGCTTTTTGGGCCTCATGATTGTGGAAGCTTGTAGGTCTTGGAATGGTGGACATTTGTGGGCCTGAGGATGGTGAAAATTTGTTGTCCTCAGGGTAATCTTTGTCTGGATCTCAGGAAATAAAAGTTTATGAACATCAGGAGCTTGTGGGCCTCAGCTTGGTGGGAGCTTGTGGGGAACACAATAACAGTAGGAAGAAAAATTCAGTACTGTATTTGAGGGAGGTATTTTGATTGGTAAATGAACAAGTACTTAGTGATGCCTGGAGCCCTATGAAAGTATGCAAGTTCAATTTCTCTAGAATAACATTTACTGCATTTTATGGGCAATAAAAAAAAAATGCCATAGTGTGGCCAAAAGCAAAAATAAAGGACAAACAACTATAAACAAAGCAGAAACTGTTAGGTCAGTGTGACAAGTATCAGGTAGAGCAGGGTGTGATATAGATTTGAAAATTATGATGCACACAATGTTTTAAAAAAAAATGTTTTATAGTTGACTCAATACAAGAACAGTATGGGTTAATTTATATTTAATTTTATATCATGAAAAGGATAGAACGAAATCAATATACTGACCTATGCTGAGCAGTGCTGCTTTCCAAATATAGCCTATTATCAAGCTCTCAGGTTTCATCTAACCTGAGATGGTTTGATTCAATTGCTTGTCACTCCTTGCTGCCTGAATGCAAGGTAAAGTTTCTCACCAATCTCTTTAAACTTTTTTTTTTTCTCTCAGTGGAGTTGCCTCGAGCTCCTTCTCCCTCATCACTCATGCATCAAGAAGAAGGCATTTTGATTAAAGTAAATACTGCCACTTGTACAAATGAATAATGCATTTTAGTTTTTAAATGTTTAGAAGGTCAGAATGTAACATGCCCAGAGATTACAGTAAATAAGCTACAACAGACTATTTTCTTAAAATAGGTACTACCAAACCAAAAATAAAGGTTGCACACACCTTAAGCACTGATTACAGATTGCATTTGCCAAAGCATCTTTCAACAACATTATGGAATGTCATAATATTTATTTAAATCAAAATTTGCATAAATTTTTGCCCTTTACTTAATCACAAAGACAATGATATTTTAAGCGATGGGATAACCTGGTAATTCAGTACTTTTAGGTCATCAGCTGATTTCATTTTTTTCCATCATGGGTTTAGACTTAGGATTGTTTCTACATAGCAATCCTAAGTCTAAACCCAACAAACTGAAGCAACCCTAGTGTATCAAGGCATATGTAGAAAATACTTGTGGTTAAAATTCTTCTTCTTCTTTCGAGTTCATGTTCATTTGACGCATTACCGCCACCAACTTGACTGGACTTTGGAACAGATTAGCAGGAGAGAAAAAA
Source organism: Clarias platycephalus (assembly GCA_030068275.1). Classification (NCBI taxonomy): domain Eukaryota; kingdom Metazoa; phylum Chordata; class Actinopteri; order Siluriformes; family Clariidae; genus Clarias; species Clarias platycephalus. The sequence goes on from JAQQZT010000008.1 coordinate 14,798,321, forward strand.
AATACTGCTTTGTACGAGGCATGACCTTTAAATAAACAAACCAAAACCAAAAGAACAACAGAACCAAAAGAAGTTTCACAGCATTTCAGTGTTAATTAGATGCTTTTAGAAAATGTAACTAATTAAAAACTGTAAGAAATATATCTACTTGAGACAAGTCACATGATATAAAAATTAAGCTGAATTGACGGTCTGCCTATGAGTCGCAGCTGTAATGATTTTTAGAAGAACTTCAGAATGTAACTGGACGTACATCTATTGTTAACCCAGGTCCTATTTTTAAAGATATTGCGTTTTTGACCTTAACATCATGGGAATATCCAATCTACTCATCCAAAATCCATGTAAACAAATATGACCCCCCAAGCCCCCCAGTCTAGTTCCTTCTTCAGATCAATTTCCAAACCACTTAAGATACCAGAAGGATCTGTAAAAGGTAGCGAGAGTAAAAATCTTGAGATCACACAGGGCATCATTAAAGGTATTGTGTATGGACTAGGGTGTAAAAGGTTCAACTAGACCCCAAGAAACCAACAAAGGAGCTACTCAAGGTGTCAAGAGCATTCCCATGACCAGAAGGGCTGTTGTGTGAGAAAAAAGCCTGCACTCTAACACCAGCATAAAAAGACAGATTAAAGTTTTGAAGGCCTTTTGGAGGAGTGGTGTCTGGTCAGATAAAACAAAAAAAAATGGAGGAAAAAGCCTGAGGTTTTTAATTCAGTGAACACCATCCTAACTTTAAAGCATGGGTATGACCGCATTATGTTCTGGGTTTGTTTTGCTGGGAAAGGGAATGGTAGTATTGTAATAATACACAGTTCCAGTCAAAAATACCAGACACCTTTTAATTCAGTATTTTTTGTTTAGTGGTTTATTTTCTACACTCTAGAACAATACTGGAGATTTTAAAACCATAAAATAACACATACAGGATTAGATAATTAAATTCTCATTCTACAGTATATCTGTATAATCTGTTTGGACTTGAAAGGTAAGAAGATGGTCTAATGGTAACATAATGTATGGGAACATGAAATGTGTGGTGTGTGTGTTTGTCTATGTGTGTGCAAATGGGTGGTGTATGTAAACTCTTCGCCCCAATTGTATACTGCGACATCAGTGTGGGATTAGGTTGGTTTAAGTTGGGTGTGGGTATGTGGGTTTGTTTACAATCCTATGTGATGTCATGTTGCAGATGCAAAGAGAGTATGTATCATGCTCTGATCTACGCCACAGTGTTAGAGATGCAGGCTATGATGACCTTTCAGCACGACGACATCGTAAACGCAGGAAACACAATGAAGAGTGCTCAGGACGTTTGCCAGAGGTACACACATGCACGCATACTGTACACACACTTGTAGACGTGTTATTGTGACCCTAAAATAAAGAGGTCAATCAATCCAAATGTACAAATGGTAGGAGTTTTAAAAGCCCATCATGTTGAATTTTAGGAAACAACCCTTTGAGCTCAAACAGAACTGTTATTGGGTAATAGTAGTGATTTGCCTGTGTTTGCATGGGGATAAAGTACAGCTGTATCTCAACAGCTTTAAATGGTGGACAGCTGATTATATCTGATCATTCCCTGCTCGATATAATGGATGTTGCCCTGTGGTCATGTGGAGGGTCTGTGTTTTTGCAACAGGTATTGCTTCTGGAGAAAAACATTAGTTTTGATCCAGAGCATGGTATATATTTTACAATAAAGAAATTTCAAAGCCTCTTAACAAGAGGACCAGTTTATGTTTTCTTTCTCATCCTGTGCTGTAATCACATGGAAGATTGGCCACTGCATCTTCATGAATACTTTTCATGTCAGTAAAACCAAGCATGCGTTTGTGTTGTCGTATACTGTATACTGTAGATTCAAAGGTAAGGCTCAACGTCTTTGTTTGTGCCCTCTGTAGGTTTCGTAAGAGGTCTGGCAGTCTGGCAGCCAAAGCAGCAGGAGATCAACTGTCAGAGGGTAAGTATCATGAGCCTCTTTACATTTCTGAAAGTGTTGGAAACATTGCAAAAGATCTATAATAATACCCTTATATAAAGGTTGCACCTTTGATGCTACATATTATATGTATGAAAACCTTCTATGTGTTCTCCATTAAAATTAAAATGTTTTGTAAGATGATTTTTTTTTAAATGCTTAAAAGTCTACTTTTGATTGTGTGCACATGTTTATAGAGGAGCTCCATGCTGAGGCGTGTTATGCCGAATGCTTGATACAAAGAGCTGCTCTCACATTTTTACAGGTTGGTAGAGAGAGATTACAAGCAGTACCCTCCCTGCATACACAAACAGCCATATTACACATACACTGTTTCACTGAGAACTTCTCCTACACTCATTCATTCACATACATACTATCAGGATTCCTAATTTTAATTCATAAAAAGGACACCATACATATTCCAAGATTTTTTTTTTTCAATACAGTATGTACATTTTTAAAATTTAATTTAAGGTTCATGAACCCACCTTCTGAACACCTACCTAGTAGTAAATCTTTAACGTTTACACTCATTATTGATTTTTTGCATGGTGAACTGGTGATGGTGCACACGGCCCATTTTTACTTTTCTGCTATTTGCTTACAGGATGAAAACATGGTGAGTTTCATTAAAGGAGGAATCAAAGTACGCAATAGCTACCTCATATACAAGTAAGTAGGTATGCTTTTGACCTAATTATTTGGTATGCTTTTGACCTAATTATTTGGTATGTGACGCACCCAATAGGGAAAAGTGTTAAACTGGACTCATCACATGACTCTTTTCCATCGCCGCAAAGTCCAATATATATATAAATATGCTTCCTAGCAAATTCTAGCATTTTTTCTAGCTGTTTTTTTACTGTTTTTTTTTTTTTTTTTTACCATGCAACTTCACCAAGTGTTTAAGTGGTCTCCATTCATGATTTGTTCCACAAATTAACTGTTCAGCACTATCCTTTCAGGCAGGCATGTGCACACACAATCAAATGGGCCTTTAGCACTTGTACTTTTTCTTTCTCGAGATAAAGTACACTTTTTTCTGGAGAGGTTATTTTTTGGCAGTATACATTGGCCAAGGTGCTATCTGGTTGAAGGAGGAATTTTTGTTTGGTAGGTTAATTAAAATGTGCAGATGATCGACTACTGACTCTAAGTTTTAGATGGGTTGTTTTTGTAGTACAGGCAAAATTTTGGTTTATGGCATAGATAAAAACATGAAGGTATTTCTTTAAACCTTTTTTTCTAGACAGGAGAACAGCTATTTTTAGTACTAATAAGACAGTATTACCTGCAATTTAGGTAAAGATGCTCACTTGTATGTAATCGTTTGTGATTACTCATATTCATACCAGGAAAATTTCTTAGGGTTGAAACATATCTATATCCTTTTATGAATCCCTATTCAGACAAGCCCAAAGTACACTGATCAATCATAGGAAATTATCATGCTGTTATTCCACACACAGGGAACTCCACTCCTTTATTGAGTCACATAGCTCCTTCAAAGGACCAAATCACAAGCACCTGGAGGGAGGGGTGGCGTTTGGAATCGGCGCTTTCAACTTGGTATGTTCCACTAGTTTCTTTGAGCACTTTATAAATAATTAAATGACCTGTAAAACTGACTTTCCCAGTCTTTCACAATCATTATTTCAGACACTTTCCTTGTTCCCTCCACGGATTCTTAAGGTTTTAGAGTTTGCTGGATTTTCTGGGGATAAGGTAACACTTTTACAAACCTCTTAATGGCACTGTGTGTATGACTTATTGAAAATCTTTTATACTTTTTTTATTTTAAAGATGTCATGCTTCATAACTCATTTTATTAATTTATATTGTATATGAGTATATTGTATAATATAGGAACATCTGTACGTATGCACATTTGTGCAGTTATTCAATCGGTTAATCATTTGTCACCAGCATAATAAAAAACATTAATGCAAATACAGATCAGCTTCAGTTAATGTTCACATCAAACATCAGAATGGAGACAAAATATGGTCTCTGTGAACATGATCAGGCATGGGTCTTGGGCTGGTTTAAGTATTTCATAAACTGCTGATCATCAGGGACTTTCACCAAGAACGAGAATCTGTGGCATCATTGGCACAGACTCACAGAAACTGGACAAAGAAGTCTTCTGGAAACTCTGAAGACTGGTATTTGTAAAGATCCCTGAAGATAAACAGAATATGAAATACTAAAAACAGCCCATCTGATACTAACGTCCATGACATGCACAAAGTCCCAGAGATCCCACTATATACTATATTATATAAGTACTGGATTCCCAGGAGGCTTGCGGCACGAGGCAGGATACACCGTGGACAGGGTGCCAATCCACCGCAGGGCATACACACACTCACACACCCATTCACACCACTACGGGCAGTTTGAGGACGCCAATTAACCTAACCTGCCTATCTTTGGACTGTGGGAGGAAACCGGAGTACCCGGAGGAAACCCACCAAACACAGGGAGAACATGCAAACTCCATGCACACAGAGACGGTAATCGAGCCGCCATTCACAATGAACAAATTATATTTCCAGGCAAATTTATGCAGAAATACAGAAAATTGTAAAGGGTTTACAAACCTTTACACTGTGTGTATGATGTAATGAAAATCTTTTATACTTGTTTTTTTATTTATTTATTTTTTTTTTTTTTTAAAGATTCCCCTATTCATGTGTGTATGTACCTGCGTTTAGGAATATGGAATTTCCAAGCTGTACGAAGGGGCCACCTCCAATAACCTGCGTTCTATGCTATGTGCCCTACTGCTGCTCTGCTACTACACCTTCCTCTCATTTATTTTAGGTAACAGTGGTGCTTGTTTCTCATACCTGCTACGACAAGTACCCAAATTCTTTACTCATGAAAATGCCTAATTACTTATATTAATCAATAACCTGGTAAAATTTCAAGTACATCATGAAATTTTTGCTCAAGTTAAAGCAAAACGGTATATGGTTAGGAATATGAATAAATTGACCACTTTACCAAAAGTAAAAGTAGAAGATTCACAAAAGGAAAAAAAAAAACATGTCTGACTAACATGTCTAACATGTCAAACACTGATATTTTATTAAAGCTAAAATTGTGCCCCTTTTCACCAAGGATAATTTAACATGCTTATTCCCAATATCTTAAATATTAGCTGAAAAAGAAAATTAAGAACTGTATCTGGTCTAAACTTTTTGTCCCGGTGTGTTTTGAAGGTTACCATCGGCTGTGTATTGTTGGGCAGTATGCCAGCATAATGTCTATAGGTCATTAAATTTAAATTATGGAAGGAATTTTAAAAAGTTTTGCTGCTGTTAAGGATAATCCTTTCAGTTTATGTTTTTATATCATGGTATGTGTCATGGTTTTTAGGTCATGGTTGTCAACATATACATAGAAAAGAATTGTGCTATATTTTGTTATATTACCAACCCTTACTGTTGTATATTTATGTCCACGTTACTTCTATATACAGTACGTTTTGACTAATAGCCAACATATACAGTAGAGTACTGTAAGATAAAATGAGTCCTCAAAAAAAAAAAGTTTTTGGTGTTTCTTGGAAATAAGTAACAGCTAATCTAAACATTTTTTATAGACTGGGAAGGGTTTAACTTAATCGTTGACCTTGGACCATGTAGAATAAATAAGCATTCATGCAACATGTCAGGTGTAAAATTAGATGGTAACATTACCATAATGACAGTGGAGACCCAGGCCGTTGTTGCTCTGGGTTCCTGATAGGAGGCTCAGGGTTTGTCAATGTTGGGCCTCAGACTTATGGGCCTTGCCCAAAGACACCTAGATACAACTGGATACGGTCCCAAGCCTGAAGGAATTGGTGGCTTGCACCAGGAAGGGCATCCATCATGAAACTTGTGCCAATAATGCCAATGACCCGATGTGACGCCCCTAGAAAAGCAGGCACAGTTGTGTAGCAGAGAATGCTTAAGTTAAAACGGCTACTGTATTTCTGATATGTGCTCTGATGACAAGGAAGCTATGATCGTATGTGTTATTCAGCAAATTGCACGTTGAGATTGTTGTTGTGGGGTTTTTTCTTCTGTGCAGGGACAGGTGAGGGAGATGTGGCTGATGCTGAGAAACTGCTGAAGCCATTTCGGTTACGATATCCACATGTAAGTCTCTCTCACTCATTAATTTGTAACTAGCTCTTAAAATTCTTGAGCAACATGCTATACTTTCGAAACCATCCTCTTTCCACTACTTCTCTTCTCCAGGGGGCAATTTTTCTTTTCTTCGCGGGCAGAGTGGAGGAAATAAAAGGCAACATTGATGAGGTGAGTAAATTGAAGGTGGCTGCATGTAGAGAAAATGTTATTAAAATTATGTGCCGGGAAATTATTTCCTCTGAAATTTCAACCTAATCAGATTCCCTCTGTTTTATGTGTTGTAGAGCTTTGTACATTTTCATGGTTGTATATCCTTTAGGTATAAATGTATTTGGGGAGGCGTATAGTAATTGCTCCCAGCTAAAGCAACCTTTATTTGAAATAATGTGATTAGCCACGCTCATTTAAATTAAATCTGTAGCAACACTATAAAGTCCATCATTATCCAAAGACAAACCACAAACTAAATTTCAGCTGCGGAAAAAAAGCAACTGATAACTAATAACAATGTGAAGATTCTCACCTGAAAATCTTGTAAACAAATAAGTAAAGTCAAGGCAAGTGGACTAAGGTTTTTAGGGTTCTATGGTATTATTGCATCTAGGGCTGCAACTAACGATTATTTTGATAATCGATTAGTTGGGCGATTATTTTTTCGATTAATCGGATAAAAACTGAACGCTTCTTTAATTTGATGTTTTGC
>JAQQZT010000008.1:14805258-14817464 GCA_030068275.1 Clarias platycephalus
TATTAGGCCAAATGCTTTTCTGTTTGACCACTTGAGAAATCAACGTTTATTATTATTTTGTTTCATTGCAAAATTATCCTATTTCTAACAGTTCTGAGTGTATTTCTATGTTCTGAAAAGCTCCTCGTTCGTGTCCATGTTCATCATTACATTTAATAAAACTCAAATAAAATGAAACATATTTATTTTTTGTTTCTTTTTTATATATACTCAAAAGGGAAGCAATTGAAACAAATAACAGAGTAGCGGGAAGAAGCAGTAAAATAAAACTACTTGTATGTTTACCTGAGGATTTTGCGGGCGGGAGCGGGACAAAACTTGAATACTGCGAGCGGGAGAAAATAATATATATTTTTGCGGATTAACCGGAAAAATCCGTCCCGCGCAGGTCTCTACCTTGGAGGACTTGGGGTGCTCGCTTTTTCCTGCAGACGCTTCTGTAACCGCCATTGCGCGAGCGGCTATGTATCTCTGCGTATCCTCAGTAACGTGAGCAGCCCAACTAATCGATAACGGCATTCGTTGACAACGAATTTCGTTATCGATAATTATCGATTTTATCGATTAGTTGTTGCAGCCCTAATTGCATCACTACGTTTTTGTATTCTCCAGGCAGTATTGCTGTTTGAGGATGGCTGTAAAGCACAACAGGCCTGGAAGCAATTTCACCACATGTGCTACTGGGAACTGATGTGGTGCTTCACTTACAAGAGGCACTGGAAAATGGCCTATTTCTACGCCGACCTACTTAGCCAGGAAAGCCGCTGGTCCAAGGTCAGTCACCAGCTCTTTCTAATGTTGCAGTTAAAATTCTAGGTATCATCTGATTTTTTTTTCCCAAGACATGCTGTCTGAAGGGCATAGTTAAGTAGATATATGAGTGATGCATGTCCACTGGTGACCGCTGTCCAGCATCTCATCCAAAAGTGGAAATGGACACAGTTTGTTTAAAAAGCTAAATAACGAGCATTGTCTCACCTGAGGTGGAAAGTAAGTAAATATTTACTGTATCTGTATCTTACGTGAGTAGTTTTATCAGAGGAAAAGTTTTACTTTTACTCCACTACATCATAGAGGACATATCTGTACTTTTACTTCACTACATTTTCTTTCAATACATAACCACGGTAGTGTTTAGTATCTGAAGCAGGAATTTCGCCACCTCCTGACCATGATTGCCTTCCATTGGGACATGCTCAATAATGTTACAGGTGTTTTGAAGGGGAAGCGGGGCTGGTTGCAGAAAGCAACAAAAACAGCACATAGATGGTCAGGAAGCAGAGAGAGACAGAGTGAGAGAACTTGTGTACTTTTACTCAGATAGACATGTAAATGCAGGACTTCTACTTTAACTTGAGTAATATTTGATGTAGGGTATCTCTGCTTTTACTCAAGTGCAGGATTTGTGTACAGTACCTTTCTCCAACCCCGGTGGATCACTTTACCACTTGTTCCATGTCTTTCTCATTGTGTTTCCCCCTCTCTTAGGCTATGTATGTGTACATGAAGGCTGCTTGTCTCAGTATGCTGCCAGGAGGAGAGCCTCGGCCATTTGGGGAGAACGAGATTGAACTTTTCAGGTGAGCACAGTTGCACTTCCTGTTTTACGGTAACAAAGCAATCCAGGTTTGATGCACAATAAATTCAATAATAATAATAATTCAATAATTATTGAATACATTCAATAATAATGGAAAACATTGTATGAAAAAATATAAATTTTTATATGGAGAGACTCACTAATACAAACTATTAGTCAGCTTTAAATCGTATCATCAGCAATTAGTTACTGCAGTTTTTCAAACATTACGCTATCTAGTTTAAATATGTTATCTATTCCATTTGTACATAGAAGATGGGCTACAATGGTTGATGTGCATCGTGTTTGTTTGTTTTTTTTGTTTGTTTTTCTTTCATTCATTCATTTTATTTATTTATTTTTTTTTTCCTTGTTTGTTTTATTTTCCATTTTTGCTGTGGCCTGTTCTTTTAAAGCTATGCAACACAACCAGGTGCTGTATTACTCCCTAGTATGCCTTGTGCCATCACTGCCTTTCTTTCCGAATACATCAGTTTTTCTTATGACACCTGCCCTCCTCATTTTCCAAACACTGTGTACTGATGCGCAAGAGACCACAGAGCAAAGCTGCATGAAATGATTCTGCCAGACATTCATTAAGACACTTCAAAATATTAATCATATTGGTTTTTCTTGTGTAATGTGTCTGGCCTGCATGATCATTTGGTTTGTGGATATTTTTATTTTATTTTCATGTCAGTCCAATTTCTTTTCACCTTCCTTACTACATATCTAATTCACCTTTCTCTATTAGTCTTTCTCTAATGAGCCTTCAGATTTTGACCTAAATAATGCAGATTAACTGTGCATCGCCTTTGCATTTTAAGTGTACTGGATAAATATCAACATTTGTTTGTCTATGAAGAGAGTAGGAAATGCTTCTTTTTCTATTTTTTGGTTTGCGTAAATATATGCATACAACCTTTTTAAAAACTTGATAAATGCACAAAAAGTGCTGTTATTGTTGTTACTGCGAATTATAACGTGTTACATTGTTCTTTGTCTCATTCTCAGGCAGGTGCCAACCTTCAAACAGAAGATAGCAGGGAAGTCTCCTCCTACAGAGAAGTTTGCTATCCGCAAAGCCAGACGCTACAGAGCCAGCACTCCAGTACCGCTCCCTGTCCCTGTGCTCGTAAGGCACCACCACGTCCTCGGAATGACTCATTATTAATAAATATAGCTTCATTCATTTCATATAATTCTCTGAACCACTGGAAAGGCGAAAGATAATTGCTTGCTTACACACACACAGACACGTTGTGTATCTGTGACATTGTTCCTGTGACACACGTCCTCCAGACTAAAGTTAGAAATGTCATTACAGTGAGTAAATATGGTGACTGATTGTGCTGCGTGTTCCAGGAGATGATGTACATGTGGAATGGCTTCTCCATGATAAGCAAGCAACCGGATCTCACTGCAGGCATACTGGAAACTCTGCTGGAGGCAGAGCAAACCCTGCAGGCTGCACCCGGTACTGCACTACATCCTTACTGTACTTATACAGTACTTCACAATGTAGGGTTATTGCCAGGTTTAAGCAATGATTTGATCAGCATGTTTACAATAGTTTTAGAATTTGGGAGTTATATACAGACAGTTTATATATCATGTGAACACCTGCACATATGCATGTTCATATAGTTATCCAACCAGCCAGTCATGTGTAAGCAGCACAGTGTGTAAAATCATACAGATACTGGTCAAGAGCTCTTGGTAATGTCCACATCAACATGTAAAACAGTGTGATCTCTGTGACAGTGTTTTAGCCTGCCCTTCACACACCAAGATACCAAGAAACATGCCACAAATAAAGTCACCGTTTTGATGTTTTCCCATTCTGATTATCTGAAGCTCTTGATCTTTATCTGCATGATTTTACCGACTTTGCTGTTGCTATATTATTGGCTAATTATATAACTATACATGTGCATAAATGTTTCTAATAAAGTGTACAGTGAGTATAGATTTCATTTGTTTAAGTGTTCACAGATTATTCTTCACATTCTATGCTCCATTAATAAACTGTTCAGACAGACTGCTCACTTGGGTGAGATAGATTAGACATAAAAAAATAAAATAAAATAAAAAAATAATAATAATAATTTGACAGTTACTAACATCAGCATGGCTGGTAAACTTTGATTTATTAATTAAATTAATTTATTATATATATATATATATATATAATACTGTACTTATTTCTTATTTTGATATCCTTGCTGTATGTAACCACAGTTTTGCACTTTACTTACACTACAATATTCAGTTATGTATTAAGGAACAAAAATCTTTCAAAATACTGAAAGTTTTTACCCAAGATTAAAGATTAAATTGTAAGCTTATTCAAACAAGAATAAATTGACCAGATGTGTTAAGTAAATGTGATCCGTCTGTGTCCTAAAGAGAATGAGTACACTGTGGATGACCGCTGCCTGATTTCGTTGTTGAAGGGACTGTGTCTGAAGAACCAAACCCGACTGCATGCTGCTGAAGATTGCTTTAACAAAGTTTACAGCAGGTCAGTTCTTCTTTCCACTTACAATCCACATGCACTACCAGTCAAAAGTTTGGACACACATCCTTCCAGGGTCTTTCCTTCTTTTTTTATTATTATTTATTTATTTCTACATTTTATAGCAATACTGAAGACATCCGAAATATGCAATAATCCGACTTGAACAGTTGATTATTGAGACGTGTTTGCTGCTTATGCTCTGTAAATCTTTCATAACAGCTTTAATCTGAGGTGCTGTTCATTGGTGATAATGTATTATTATACATTAATACATTCATAATATAAGAAAACCCATTTCTTACAGTTTTGACCCCAGTTACTGTATAATGATGGTCACCTTATTAGGAACACATCCACACCTGGACATTTATGCAGTTCTTCAATCTGCCAATCAGTGGGCAGCAGCACAACACATAACACTCTGTAGATACAGGTCTTGAGCTTCAGTAATTGAATGGAAGGAGTGTATATCTTTGACTTTAACTGTAGCATGGTTGCTGGAGCCAGATGGAGAAAGTTGCTGATCAGAGCCTGGGCTTCCTGAGTGCCATAACAGAAAGGTGTTTGAATCCCAATGGTGTTACAGCTACAAGAAAAGTGAGGGGGGGGTGATTTACTTTATACCCCTATCAGTTACAGTGACACTAGCCAAACTAGTTGTTGAACTCACAAAGGTGGAAGTGGGTGGATAGTGCTTACGTCTAAGTGTGTTTTGCAACAATTTAAAAAGATGTGTCTTTGCCCAGGTTGGTAGCTATTGTGTGATGTGGTAGCTGCCTCAATTGGCTAATTAATTACGGAGAAAATCTGTGGAAGCTAAATTAATCTTTAAATAATAAATAAGTTTTCCTGTTCTTGGCTGACAGAAGTGGAACCCGATGTGGTCTTCTGATGCTGTAGTTTCTAGGTTCTGTGTTTTGGATCCTGGGATGAAAACTCTTTACTTGCAATTGGCAGTCATGAAATAATGCGTCCTGCATGCCACATATACGTGTAATAAGTGTCCAATCACAAATCCAATACAGTCAATATTATGAAAAATTATATGTGTGTTGAATGTTATAAATGAAGTGATACCTGTTGGTGTGGTTTGTTAAAAGGAGATTAATAATTTGCATAATATGGGTTACAGTGAGAAGAAGCTGAAGTTTGACCACTACCTGATTCCTAACACTCTTTTGGAGCTGGGGCTGCTCTACGCTGATACAGGGAGGAGGGACCAAGCCATCAAACTCCTGCAGAAAGCCAAGTGGGTAGAACCCAGAACTTTTTATTACGCTTTCCACTTCTGTGTAAATTTGCTACAGTAAAATTTAAAGGTAAAACAGTTTAAAGAAAAGCACTGATTACCTGTTATTACTTGGGCTGTAGACTCTACTAAGACCCATTTTGTTAAGTTTAAGATGAATTAAAGGAAGAATTACTGCTTGATGCATCCACCACTCATCGATACACTCATTGGCCAGAATAGCTTACAGCTGCACAGATCCCGATGTACACAGGACGATGTCTTTTGGCACACTGACTTATGATATGTCAAAGTCAACTTTATTGTCAATACGACCATGTAAACAGAATTTACACATCGGATCGAAATTTCGGTCTTCAGACTCCAGATGTGCACAAAAGGATAAAAAAAATAAATAAAAAAAAATAAAAAAGTAGTGCAAATAACTCGCATATAACAAACGGACACAACAAGTAACAGGGGTGCACACAGGTTATGACAGTGAGACAGTAAACATAACATGGGACATTTAGAGTGTTGCGGATTACCACTTAAATATTACAGTGTCACATGAAAATGCAGTATGGTGGTTGAAGTGAATAGAGTGCAATAAATATACGTGATGTACGTGATGTAAAGTGCAAATGCAACTAGCAGCATGGAGATATATGATTATATTGATTATATTGAGCGTATTTATGTTTGTGATGTTTTTGTTATGTTAAATGTAAACATGTCCATGTTATCTTTTGAGTGAGTTGATAAGTCTGATAGCTTGAGGAAAAAAAGCTGTTGCTTAGTGATATGATAGTCAGTTCTTCCTGTGACTGTGCAAGCAAGTTTTTGAAACCACCCCACATAAGGAATGAGGAAGCTCAATGAGGGAGGGGGTTGTTTTATGGACACCCGGGCATGGGAAAGCTCGCTCAATATCAGAAAACCTTACACCTTTACTGTCAATTTTTCCTTCTCTCTCAGAAACAACTACAAAGAATACTCAATGGAGTCCCGCACTCAGTTCAGAATCCACGCAGCTCTGTCTAAACTGAAGGCTGACACGAGTGACCAGGATGAGATCACAGCCCTGTAACTCTTACCCTCTAAAGTGGCATGATGAGGACTTGCTCTTCTCGTGAACTACAATACCAAAGAGAGACAGTCATCCTCACTCCATAACTCCGTCCAGTAAAAAGGTTAAATATAAAGGACAGGACTCGGACAGACTTGTGGATGTCTTAGGGACATCTAAAACACTGCATTCACAGCCAATGTACATGATATGTGTATTTTATGATGACAAAAAAAGCTTAGATTTGAGTAATAGACAGTTCACTTGTGGGTGAAATTTCCAAAGATTTTCCACATGAAAACCAAGTATTATGTAGTAATAAATCTACCTTCAGCTACAGCAGCACTTTTAGGACTGGGAAATATTCGTCAGACTCCACTAGTTATTTTTGATTTGGTTGAAGATGATTAGGTATGGCCGTTTTCGTACAATATGAAAGCATTGCAAGCAAGGCTGCGTTTTCTTTTAGGAAATTAAATGAAGCAGTTCTCCAGTTACAAAAACACCATGTACAATCTTCCACGTTAAAGGAATACAAATTGAAGGCTCATAGCTACTGTTAATGACCGTTCCCAGCAAAGAGCCACATTTTCCCAGTCAAGGGAGGTCAGGATATTCCAGGAAGGACAATTTCTTTTCTGAAGGCCAAATTTATGCTGTTAATTGTTTTAAATGGATTTGTGTGCAAAAGCCTGGATGCATTGGTTACACATTTCTAAGATGTGTTTATCAGAGTTTAAGCTGATTTATTTTTTAAAACTGACAGTCTTAATATATTAATGTAATTTAATTAACATATAAATTTATTATGAAGAGTTACTTTTTATATCATCAGTTATAGAAAATTAAAATAGAGGGGTGTTCAAGTCAAACTGAGACATTTTGGTTGTGCAGAAAAACAGAACACATTGGATACCATCAAGCTAGAAAGTTTTCTCAGTATGCCTGAACCATTATCAGATTGACTGCTTCATGTTATTGTCATTGTTGAAACACTGGCCTCCCAGGAACTGCATTAATGGCCCAAACATGTGTAAATGGCTTAGAGCAAGGTCTGGACTGTACAGTACAGTGAATGTTAAGTTCCTGTAAGTTAACACCTCTGTTCCTTTTCTACGGTGAGCAGTATGGGTTGTGGTATTCTGCAAAAAAAAAAAAAAAAAAAGACTGCTTTGGTGATGAAACCAAGCCATTTTTCCCTCATAGTGTTCCACTCGCTAAATGTTCACATTAACAAGTGCAGTTCAGCCAGTTTCATCACTTACAGCCAGATGGCATTCTTTATAACTTTTTTACCATTTAAATATTTCACTGTGCTGTGCATGAAATCTTCTGCAAATGACACAGTTTGCACCTTCATTAAGTAGAAATTTCATCACAAGTCCTGGTTTGACTTGAACACCCCACATGAATTAGATTCAGTTAATATGTGAACCCTAGAAGTAGTTACTAAATTCTGTTTAAATGTGTGCAAATAGCTACATTAACAATGAACATCTTGTATTAAATATTTGTTTCTCTGTTTTATGCATTATAATTAATGTAATGCTTTTAGTCAGTTACACATTATGACTTCTATTAACGAGAAAAACTTAAGTAATCTTTGATAAATATGTATTGTGATAAGTTATTTTATGTCATAACTGATGAAATAAAAGGTTTTTGTGGCTGTGGGATTGGTTGCATGTCTTATTGCATATCAGTCTAAAGGTTATTATGCCATGGACACAGTATTCTGATTATAGTCATGTAATCTTATAAAAATAATATTTTTTATTACAACATTGAATATGCCATAGAATAAATCTTAGCAACCCGGGGAAGTCAATAAAGCATAATTGAAGTCAGATTTCAATATTATAGCTGGACTTCTATTCATCATTATTATGATGCTATTTGGTTTTATGGCAAGAGCTACTGTACATATTTTGGTTTACAGCAATTATTTACAGTATGATTACTCATTATGTAAAGGCTAGTGGATTATTCTGATTTGAGATTCCAACAACTGGTTACATGAACACTGATCAATAAAGATTGTGCACTTGCATCAGGATATAACTGAACAGAAGGAGAAGCTTCCCAATTTTCCTGATAAATTCTGCATTATGATGATAGAATTTGTGTAACTGTCTTGTTCATGATTGCTAAGATGCTTTACTATATGTGAACTAGGAGGCAACCAGTCCCCTGGATAAAAGGCAATAAGTAAAAATAAAGACAGGTGGGAGAGTTATTCTCACAAACCAAAATTTTCCTCCTCGAAATCTGTCATGTCACTTAATATTACCTCAATTTTTCCAACAAGTTAATGTTTATCTATTGAATGGACTATCAGAAGGTTTAAATAATCCTCTCATTCAGATTAAACATTTATGGCGGTCAGGCCGGATCAGGTCTGACTTAACCCAATCTAAATAGAAACGCATCAGGTAATTGTATGATTATTGGAATATCTGGGTCCATGCTAACAACTTGTGATTAAACAATCAAAGAAAAAAAGATTAACACAGGGAAAGATAGTATAATGGGATTGGTGAGGGAGGAAACTGAAAGAAAAGATAACTGACTGTAAGAGGGAGAGTAAGAAAGTAAGAGGAACAATTAAATAATTGAAAGGAAAACAGCAACGAGAAAGAAAAGTTAAGTGTGTGGGGGAAAAAAGGTAATGAAACATTTAAGGAAAAGCATTACAATGTGAAAAAGATGGAGAATTAAGTATGGAGGAAAAGTAAGTGAAAACATGCTGCAATTAGTCAGCTGTAAAGCTCCAGGATCATTCCATCAATGTGTTTTCATGGGATAATCCCAAGCTGAACAATAAAGAGTGTAAATGCAACTGACTGCAAATAATGAAGCAGGCTTTACATTTTATTTATTTCTTTTAATAATATTAGAAAAGAAGATGAGATTTCCAAAATCTATTCCGATGGTCAGACATGTTACTACAATGTCAATATATACAACAGTCTGTGCGTTGCCTCAGCCAGAGTGTCTATGAGGATTCAGCAGCCGGTGCAGGACTCAGCCCCTGTTCCTCTTCTCTCTTTCGACGTTTCAGGAGCTTCCTCTTCTTCTTCTCCTCCTTTTCAATCTCTGCGAGCATCTCCTTGAACTTGGAACTGCGCGGGTCCAGCGCATAGCCGAAACGCTCGCGAGCCTCAGCCAGTAGCCTCTCCTTTTTGGCCTTTTCCTCCTTCAGTTTTCTCTTAGCTTCATGCTTCTCCTTCCTCCAGTCTGCTATCATCTTGGGCATTTTCGCCATGTTTGCAGCAATAACCTTCTCTCTGTAAGGAGTATAAAAAGACATGTCCAATGAGACCCAAAGCCACAACAGAGATGATTATTTACCAAGAAGGGCTTAAAAGTTTTGCACAAGAAATAAAATGATTAGTGTAAAATAGTTATTCTTATGTGTAGCTTTCTCTATTAGGATTTCACATAAGATAGCGGTGGGAACAGTGCAGCTTGTTTCAGACGACGTGTGTGTACAGGTGTGTGTGACGATTGTCCAGAAAAAGAAAAGAGATGGATAATTGTGATGTGCAGCATGTTCTAATTTAGTCTTGATCCTATAGTGTGTATTTGGTCTAGTTCCCTGGGATATACTCCTACGACCCTACACAGGACCAGCGGTATGGATGGATGTCTAATTTCTATCTATCCATCAGACCACTTAAACCTAACCAGAAGAATGCATGCAGAGGATACACCGTGTGACCGTAAATCCTCGAATACACGCGCCCTTCATTAAAAAAATAAAAAATAAAAAAAGGCAGTTACATGACAGTACCTCTCCAGCCGTTTATCAGATTTTTCCTTCTCTTTCGCCGCGATGTTTTTCAGCAGTTCCTCAAGCGGAGGATGCCACTGCTTCTCTTCCCGGATTAGCTCCTCCAGCTGGGCGGCAGTGGGCCACAGTTTGGCCGGATCCACACCGGAGGCAAAACCGTAACGTGCAAACAGCTTGCGGTCATATTTCTCAGTCTTCTGCCACACCGGGGTCTTCTCACTGTCCCTGTCCGGAATGTAAGGATCCTTTATATTCAGCCGAAGAGGTTTCGGGTTGTAACCAGCTATCAGCTGTACGACATTATTCCCAAAAACAACGGGGAGAAAAGATTTGCAAGTAGAAAAGCCTAAAAGCGGAACTGCCCTCCTGCACAGCACGGACGCCGCCATGTTAGCTTGCGTCCTTCAGAACGCGTCGCTACGTCTCATACCGGATACTAGCGCACTAGTGTATTATGTGTCACCTTAGAGTGGCTGGAGACGTACTTTTGTATCCATACTGTTTAGTATGTTAGTGTATTTGGCATGTGATGAGTGGTGTAGAGCGCCCTCTGCCGCCTGGAGTCTTATTAGCAAGTCCATTTAAGTCTATATATAATAATGATGACAAGAAAAAAGAGGAACAAATAGGGCCAAGGGACAGTTATAAAGTCACATTGAGGGTATGAGGGCAGCTATTGCCCTAGTATTATCTTAGCATAACATATTGGACAAACTTTGGTGAAATTAATTGATTACTTGATCACTCAAATAGTATTAATAATAATAATAATAATAATAATAATAATAATAATATCCCTAAACGGATAATAGTGTTGTTGGTTAAAATAAATATCTTCTGTTGTCTTCTGTTGTCCAAAGGGTATGCAAGCTATAGTGCTGTGAAAAAGTATTTGCCCCTATTTGACATTTGTCACATTTAAATGATTGAGATCATCAAACAAATTTTAATATTACACAAAGTTAACTCTAGTAAAGATAAAAAGTTTTTAACTGATAGTTGCAGTTATTAAGGGGAAAAAACTACAGCATTTAAGCATATGGATTTAAGTCATTCAGAGATGGACTTGCTGGTCTGTTTCGGATCATTGTCCTGCTCTACAACCCAAGATATAAAAACAAGGAGGGAGTAAATACTTTTTCATGGCAATGCATATAACATACAAGTGATTTATCTTAATTTTGAGGTGGTTCATTTCTGGATATCGGGTGCTAATTATCTTAAAATTGATTCCTTTTGTGAACATTTAAAATGAAATTAGCAGATCTGGTTCACATGTTGTGTTTTTTACAAAGCACATATTACAAAACATCAAATTTTAATCCATAATGCAGTTGAATACTTAAATATGGCTTGGTTGCTGATTATTTTTTATCTGCCTTTGATGAGACTACTTCTTAGATGTTATTGAAAGCTACATGGTGTCCTAAAAGTCCCCACACAGAAAGTCCGTGGATTGGTCACTGGGCCCAGTGAAGTGATATCGTTATATCTATGCCTGCTTGGTTTTTACTGTGGCGGTGCATGAGGGTAGCGGTGTACCAGGAAAAGATGCAACACAAAGGTCATTTGAAGGAACGCATTTAAAGTGCATAACGCCAGATTTGCTAACACATATTCATCTTGAGTGGGAGAAACCACGCTGTGCATGTTTGCAAAGAAATGACAATCACATAGAACATGTTTTGTAATGTTACATTTTGCTAAAAGTTTCACCAAGGTATGAAGACTTTTGGGTATTGGGTACATGTAGGGCTGCAACAACTAATCGCTAAAATCGATAATTATCGATAATGAAATTTGTTGTCAACGAATGCCGTTATTGATTAGTTGGGCTGCGCACGTTTCTGAGGAGCGCGACCACAAGATGCACAAATACACACAGACACACAGCCGCCCACGCAATGGCGGTTACAGAAGTGTCTGCAGAAAAAAGCGCGCGCCCCAAGTCCTCCAAGGTATGGGAGCAATTTACATTAAACGCCTCTAAAAAGACGGTAACCTGCGCGCTATGCA
>JAQQZT010000008.1:14829942-14845674 GCA_030068275.1 Clarias platycephalus
TGAAGCACATCTGTTATTTATGCAAAATTTTGAAAGTAGGTTTTATTTTCTTAATTCCAAGCAACCTTTCGCGGGCCTTAAAATGCCCAGGTCTGTTCTAGAACCATACTGGAGACTATGAAATAACACATATGGAATTAGGTAACAACAACAACAGTTGTTATTTTAAGACCCGAAGGTTGGGTCAAGAACCATGATGAAACTGGCTTTCATGAAGACCATCACAGGAAAGCAAGATTAAAACTTACCTCTGCTGCAGAGGAGAAGTTAATTTAGAGTTACCAGCCTCAAAAATCACCAATTTACAGCACCTTAGATTAGAACGATTATGAAGGCTTTTCAGAGCATAAGTCCAGTGTTTAGTATTACTCCTCGACATACAGTAAACTGCTTAATAGAAATTAAGCAAAATAATCTAGATATTCTGGTCTTATGAAAAGCCAAAATTTCTTGACAGGCAAATTGTTTGTCTGACATTTGAATGCCTCTGAACTAAAGGTTCATTCACTCCCTTTTTTGTCACTGTAAATATGTTATTTACAAGCCACTGAATATATTTTACACCAAAATATTGAATAAATTGTATATAAAATGAATGCAAAAAATATATAGAATGAATACAAATACTGAGAGGAAAAGAATGACTGAAAATCTTAAAACACAATTCTTATAGAGACCCTTCCAAGCTCAATGTTGGAAATATCAAACATCATACTTTATTTGTTACCTTTTTGCAACACCAAACGGTTGTCGTGACCCTAAAGACTTAAATCCACCACTTTATAGGAAAACTTATATTCACAGCCTGAAAAGCTGTCTGTTTTTAATCTAAAGGTAAAATAAATCTAAGAAAAACGAGACATTTTCAAATGCCACCTAGAGCTAGAAGAGCTGTGCCAATATGGCCTGGCGAATGATTTGTCTTTAAAAGAAGCACCTGCGAATTCGTACTCTTTTCCTTGGCACTCTTTTGAAATCCCTGCTGGTCATTTGTGATTTAGATACTGAGCCAATGTCTATGCCAGGGGGCCCAGCTTCTGTCCAGGGGTCCAGAGCTGCGTCCTAAATCAAGTACATACAGTGTGCTTATTTGTAATGACGGAACATATTTTTCTCTTGGCTTAAGTTACTGTGAAATTTTTCAGACATGTTACAAATGTCAAGCTAGTCACCCTCAAAGCCCCTACATTTTTGTACAACAGGTTTGTTTATTTTATTATTCCACAGACATGGGGGCATTTTTCAATAATTCTGCTGTGTAAAAAAAAATCTTTTTACAAGGCAAAATTCTAAACCTATATTAACAGAAAATCAGACACATTTTAAATTTGACCATCCTCACCATTGAAGTCTGGATAGTGACTGCTAGTCAAACACTTCAAATTTGGACTGGATATTTTATGACATATGTAGCCTTTAAGTAAACAGATTACAACAGATGCGATTTTGTACCAGGGAAAACAAGAAACTAGAGTGGTGTGTACCATTCTACACATCTTTTACAAATATATTAGCATTTATTTGTACATTATTACAATGTTCTCAAACTGGAATATGTGTAATAAAGCCATCTACATATTTTTAGGAATATGGCATGACATCAAAAACTCACCACCCATCAATCATCATTAAGGTTTTTATAGTTATTACCAACTATTTGTAGGCATTTTACCAGCCTAATTCACTAAAACTTATTTGAATTTACTGGGTATAAATCAGCCCTCATTAATGTAAAAAATTTATAAACCTATGTCAGCTTCCATCTAACTGTAAATTTAATAACACTAAAAATAATGCTGTGGATACAACATTTTTTTTTTATTTTACCATGCTACTGGTTTAGGGTTGATAGATGATGAAAACAGAAATAAAATGGCTAAATGGCTAAATATGATGGAATCGATTTGCCTGAATTAACTAAATGTTTGTGTGTTTTGTTTATGTGTGTTTATTTATATGCACACACAAACACAGTGAAGACCCCTATTAAACCTTAATAAGTCCAGCAATAAACACATTGGTAACTGGCCTTCACTTAAGAAAGCTCACCAGCTCTTATTAAAATTACTGAATATACTTAAGAAAACTGGTTTGAGGTTTGAGTTTCTATCAGTGCATACAACCTGACTGTGTTGCTCTTGCAGAAGCCACTGTGTCCAATGATAATCATTATTATTATCATTGTGGATAACACCTAATCGATCACTGTTGCTTCTAACAACCAGTTACGGATCAATATTGTTTGATGAACTAGAGCTACCTAGTCAGGTTTTAAATAATCTTCATGGCTATATACTCACAATCATTTATTTCATGGCTAATTTCAATTTATTAATTTACACCACTGCTTCTTTATTTTTTTGGTCTGCATTCTTGTTCACAGATCACACTTTGGCCTAAACAGTGGGTTTGATTGTATCTAAATATATAAATAGTTGTAATGCTATGACCAAATACCCCTAATTCATTCAGTATATTATATAATATTCTACTATAATTGTCTTCTTAATGGTAATCAAATATTGCTTTGAAATACTGTTTAAAGGCTTATGACCTCATTTGGTGGCTTTTCCATCACGTTTGTGTGTGCATTAGTAACATTTCTCTGAAAAGACTTGCAAACGCTGCACCAAGTTAAGTGAACGTTTAAACATGGAGCTTTCATCCTACAGAAATTGCACAGAAAATAAACCATCAGATCTCTTCAGCGATAGCATTTTCTCATTCCCCCAAAACAGTTTTTTTTTTTTTTCTCGCTTTCCGGTTCTCTCTTTTTTCCCCTCCCTTCCCCGCTTCGTGAGCTCACCTTTGGTGTGAATGAGCTCATTAACGAACAGCATGGTTCTGCTAAACGAGAGCCTCGGGCCGCCATAATGAGGGCTAATAAAGGCAGGCGCCGTGTGCGAAATGAGCCCTGTCACCTCGCGTTAACCAAGTTTGCATATAACACCGGTTCATCTGAGCGAAAACACACTCGAAAGCTTGCCCGGAAAACGGTTATTTTGATGAAAAATATTTTGGACTTCAGGCTCGGAGCTGAACTCACACTTCAGGAATTCGCAGCTCAGACTGAAATTCCCAAGAAGGATCTAGTGCAGGGTGTGTGTGTGGGGGGTTGTACTGTGTTTCGGTGTGATTGGTGTTCACTTCACCCCGTGCGAAGTTTTGGGCCAAGCAGCAAGCACTAGGTATGGAACATAAAGCTGGAATCTTCTCTTGTTTTTCCTGTGTTTGGGCTGCACTCCCGCGGCTCCGTGCAGCGCGCTGGCTGCAGCACGGCCCATATAACTTCCATAGGTGATTTATGGAGCTGCTTTTTTCCCCTCTTGAATGGGAGGCAGCTTCTCGGTTCACTCTAGGACAGCATGAGGAGCAGACCGCCTCAGTAACCTCACGCTGGCTTATTAAAGCTGGTTTCTACTCATGGTTTAGATCGTACATTTAATTCTACGTATGCTACTAAGACCTAGTTTCTTTCCTTTTGCTCAATTAACATATTCGGTGTTTGCAGGCTCTAAACACTTTTGCTCCCTTTCACTATTGTACTTCATCTCAACTTCAGCCAGGTGCCTACACGTGCAAGCTCGCGCTCTTTTCCTATTGGTGGAACGCGCGCAGAAGCGGTGATGTGATTGGCTGTGAAGACAGTGACGGTGGAAGAGGGGGGTGAAACTCAAAGCAGATGGTTGTGCTGGCACCTGTCTTGCTCCGAAATCTGTTTGGAGCTGTGTTCCACATGTATAAAAAAAAAAAAAAAAAATAAATAAATAAATAAAAAAAAACCGAGCGAGACCTTCTTGTGCCAAAACAAAAAAAACAAAAACAAAAAATCCCAGGTTTAACCCACTAAAATCTCTTGTTCTCTCTCTATTCCTCAGTCGAGACTCATTATAAATGGGCTTTACATGGTGTGGGATTATTCCAAACACGCTTCTGTGTTTCTGTGTGTATGCACACTCATAAGGAGTAGTTTTTGACAGATAGAATGTAAAGTGATATCAGCATTCTGAGTTTTAAGTCCTTTATACCCAGTTGGATGGACGTGTGTTATTATTCATAATCTTAAAACAAAGCATAAGATCCCCAAAGTACAATGGGATTTCCTTTTTTTCAAGCAGAATATGATGCATAATAAAATATAATGTATAATAATGGCTTTGAACGCTTCTTTAATTAAGTAATATGCTTTTAAAAAGTGCTAAAGCTGAGACTGTACGCCTTCTCGAAATTATCCATATTTCCAGGCTTAGGATCCGTGATTTGAGAAATTGTTTTCTAAACACGTTATCCTTTATGTTTTTATATTTTACTCAAAACTGGTATCCGCTGGCAAAACACACACTTGCACTACCCATTGACGACCAGCAGAGGGCGCTCGCTTCCAAGCTCAATGGAAGAGCATTCGCTTCCTATAATAGGAAGCCCTAAGACTTGACCGTAGTGCACGGACAAATAAACCCACGCTTTAATTTCTTTACCGAAACTTCATATCTAACAATCAAATGTTTATAGGAACAGAACATTACTGTTATATTTCCACAAACAGTAGCGTAACACGAATCACTTCTTAGCATTTTTTTTTTTTTTTTTTAAATCTGTACTTTCTTTGCTCTAAAGTTCAGGTGAATAGGTTCAAGCTCTTCGACTAAAACCTGCACTCAAACAGCAGGCCTCTAAATCTTACCATTGTTTTCCTAACTCTTACGCAAACTTAGATAGGACAAATTATGTTTTGATTTTGCCTATTTCAGGCATGCATATTCTAACCCCATTACTCCAGGCATTAAGAAAATATTTATATCACTCTGTTGGAAAGCTGAAAAGGAAACATTAGGCACAATAGTAGCCTATGCGTTTATAGGAACACAAATCACAAGTGTGTAAAATAGGCTGTAAATCATTCTTATATACATAAAATTTTTTTTTATTGTTTTCTTGTTTTTAAACTTTCTTTTTAAGGTTCAGTTGGCAAGTTTAAAATCCACATTTGGTTGTGTTTCAGACAGTGTCTAAGTATTCTATAAAGTAATAGAAAATTGTCTTTAGTTCAATTTTTGGACCAAACAGAGAGATAAAATATAAATTGCATTAAATAAAAATAAAATAATTTGCGGTATCAGCCCGATATAAATAAACCAGCTTGGCTTTTGAGTCTTTGAGCCTTTCTTAAACTGACTGCTTTTATACACTTTGTTTGTCAATTCTGTAATGTTGCATGTAACATTTAACATTCCTCAATAATGTGCATATAACTTTTTTTAGAATCATGAAAATAAACATGTAAAAAATACTCTGAATTTATTGCGAAAAATATTCAGATGTGAAAGTCTATACTGATGTGAAAATCTAACAAGGTTAGATATAACAGGATATATCTTCTGCTAAACGTAGGAAGGTTTTGGGATTTTTTAAAATTATTGTATCATTTATTAAGCCATATTATGAAATGTATTGTTACAGCAATTAAATTGTAATAAAGTCTGAGTACAGTTTTTTATTGATGCTAGTCTACTTTTACCATTTAAAATGTTTGTTGTTGTTTTTTGTAAAATCTTCATAAATTTAGTCATCTCCCGATGACTAAATAATAATAATAATAATAAAAAGAAGATGAAGAACATTATTATTATCATTATTATTATTGGTATTGCTGTTGTTTAATGATGACAATGATGATTGTTGTTATTGCAGCTTACTTACAGTGGGCTAGCAAAAATAATCTCTCAATAATATATTTGTAACTGAATTATTTTACCATATTTTCTCCAGTAAAAAAGAAAATATGGTAAAAAGTATAAGATTTTTTTTAACTGCATCGTTTAGACTTATGTAAGTGTTTATAGACAAATAGGAAGTGTTTATACATGATTTTAATGACAGGCCTCTGCAGCATTGCAGGTGAGAGGGCAGACAGTGACATTTTTGCAGAAGACCAATAGACAGCAGGTTGACAGGCCAATAGACAGGCAGATGAAAAAAAAAATTGCTTGGGCAAGAAAGAATGAGAAGGGTGAGATTATATGTATGAAAACCAGACTGGCATCACCAGGTGCCCTTTAGTATTTAGAGGATGCTGGCATGGCATTTGGGCATTTAGTGTGGCACTCACACACACCAACCCCCAACAATGATTTGCTTTATGAGGTGCCCACTGATGCCATGGTAACATTCTTGTCCTGGGCAAAAAACAAGTGGTTGCGTGCCAAAAAAATGCCTGGCAACTTTTTTTTTTTTTTTATTAACCCATTCACGTTGCCCAGAAACCTTTGAAACTTAATAAGCAGTGGGTAGACAGAATAGGCCAGGAGAGAGTTTCTGAGGCTGAACGAGAGAGAGAACAAAGTGGACAATTGCAGTGTATCATGTTTCAATGCACAAATGCACAGAGTCTTGGTGGATTTTACAAAGGTGATGAAGCTATTCAAATAACATTTTAAACACACATGTAGCAACTACTTTGGTCACCTTCTATCACCTCTATCCCAGTTAATTATGATTTTAAAACTTAGTGCTGCTTCATATCCTAATACTGACTCCTTGAATATTCAGGCCATGAATATTGCACACCATGTACACCATGCACATGTGAGTGGTAATACAATACAACATGTTAAATAGCAACGGAATTCTGTCTGTACTTAATCCTGAGCAGGTATGAAATATATGTTGCACACATTTTACTGATTTATGAGTCTTATTGACATTGAGGACACTTCTTAGTGTTAAAAGCCACCTTCAAGCTCCAACTCTAAACACAACTGAGATGTGTTTTAGACTTGAGGTTAACAAAGGGATTCAGTCTAGCACGTTTTATTTCCCTGAAATTAATTACCTATGCAACTGGCAATCTACTAGCATTCCACTGTAACTAGGCTTATAATTACACATCATGTGGCATTCAGGGTTTCTGCCCATAATTTGTGGTTCTTTAATGACCCTCAAGGATATTCCCATGTACTTAACTAAAATCATATCTGAAAAGTAGAGCAAAATAAGTATGTTGGTCCCCAGCTGGAAAATATTTGCTTTATTGTTTAATAAAGGGCTTTGAGTTTAAAGGTTTCTGCATCATTGTTTGTACGATAAAACTACAGGCGTTTAAACATTTTTCCTTTTAAGTTATAAAAGTATGAAAATCTTACAGGTGCATGGATAGTTTAGTATACTTACCATTCAAGAGAATAATCTGTTGTTGGTTTAACTTTGGCTCTGCAGCGCCTAAGGCACGTCATAATTGGCAGTGAAATGTTTACTTTGATATCCAACACAGTTTCATCTGTTGCTTTGTCCTGTGTGAAAAATTTATTTGTAGAAACAATCATGAAAGTCCTTGTTGAAGTTGTCAGCTACTGGTGCTCTTCCTTCCTGTCCTCTGCAAAGAGCCTCGCTAATGTCTAATGGAATACAGTGGTATGGAAATTTAAGTGCCTCATAAAAAAAAATTTCAGTTACTTGTATATTTCTATTTTTTTTATTTTTTTGGAGGTGGGGGAAAAAAGAAAGAGGGACAACACACACGACTTCTCAGAGAATAACTGGA
This sequence comes from Clarias platycephalus, assembly GCA_030068275.1. Lineage (NCBI taxonomy): Eukaryota > Metazoa > Chordata > Actinopteri > Siluriformes > Clariidae > Clarias > Clarias platycephalus. The sequence continues at coordinate 14,837,483 of JAQQZT010000008.1, forward strand.
GCTCAAGCAACCTCTCTTCATTCCTGCAGTATGTACGTGTATACACACAAACAACATAGTCAATCACTAGTATCAATGAGTCTATTACTTTATATTACAAGGCAATTACCTTAATATGTAGCATATACTTTAGTATACTTATTGAACATTAACCTATTAAGCAGAAATTATTTAAAGTAATTTAAAGTAATTGTCTGTGAGTCTTGGAAACAATTACCCACTCCTTCAAAAATACGAACCGTAAGAGAATTTTTGTTTGACATGTATTGCATGTATGTTTTTATAAAAAATATGAAATTATAAAACATAAATTAATTTTTTTTTTATAAAATTCAACAAGAGAGGATTAAAAGCAACTAAAATACTGATCTATCTCATCCATATTCTTAGAAAGATTTATATGGTTTTATTTGTATTTTTTTTTTACTGTTTTTAATGGCTACTTATTTCTGCCATGGTTATCATTATGGTACTTTTAACTCAATAAATTAAACTTGAAATGAATATGATTAATTCTTTAGAAATATATTGTACAGTAGCTATAGTAAAATTGCCAATAAACAGTAGATGTACATATTATATGAGTGTGAGGAGGTCAAAGAGGTAAATCAACAAGTATGACCAATTCATAGGGTATATTTACTTTTTTTCACATCACTGTAAAATGTCTGAATACATTAGACATCAGACAAGCGACTATAAAAATTCTAACTCAGAGAATCAGAAAATACAAGGACATATATAAGTACAAATAATAAACACAAAGATTAATTGTTTTTTCCCCAGTGCAGTTATAAAATACTCTAAGTATTTTACAAGTCCAGAAGGTGTTTGTGTTTAAAACCCCAAGGGTAGTAGTTGTCTCATTCGAGCTTGAATGGTTGTGTAAAAAAAAGGAGTAGAAAAGTGTCTTCTTCCTCTGCACAGAGGGCAATACTGTCTTGCACATATACACATTTATAAATCAGCACATCAGCAGTGTTTCATTCTCAACTGCAAATGCAGCTCTCAAAGTAAATATTTTGATGTCGGCAGAAGAACTCCCATCACACCCACAGCTCTGCGTTGGTTGGCTGCACACTGCTGCTGGTATGTCTGTAAGCCCCAACATGGCAGACTTCTTGGAGTGACTCTGTATGGCTACAGCTGCTTGGACTGCACATCTTGGCATTTTTCTGTGTCAATGTCCTCTTTCCCTCTCCCCCTTACACACACACATCCTACACGTCTAACACACCACGCATACAAACATGGCCATGCATGCTGCCTGTATCCTGGTAGTGTACTCTTTCTGATTGGTGTTTGCCCTGTGGTTTTCCTTTATTTATTAATTTTCAGCCATCCAAAGAAGAGGATTCTATTTTTCTCCCTCTCTATTTTTGGCGGGAAAGCGAGTGAATGACGGCAAATAGACAGGCTGACCCAGGGCTCAGGTGGCAGCTGTGCTACGACTTCTCTGCCAGGTCATGGCTGATGGTATGTCCACTTTTTCTCTTTTCCATTTCCGTTCCTTTCTCTTTCTCTATTGCTCACTTTTCAACTCACTGCAGAGCCACAGCAGTCTGAATGAGAGCATCTAAGCTGTTATGTGCCATAAAGAATGAATTCCCATGTGCAGTCAAAGTTTAGAGTCGCTGCCTCTTTATTTCTGACTTTAGGCGCAATTATTATTGGATGAAATCTGTATCAAAGGCTGTGATACAACTGACAGCATTATATATCTGTTCCTATCTGAAGAAAGTTTATGAGTTACAGTTACCTTATCTAATAGTTCCTATAGCCATTATCCTCAAAAAAGGATTCAGAGGATTCTTTTCCCCATGTGCTTTTAGTCTGCCTGTCTGGTCACAGGTCAGCTTAAACTTTAGCAATGCAAAATCAAAAGCAAGTAGGACAATAAATAATATAAACTTTTTATTTTCCAAATTTTCCTTAGTGAGTGGAAAGTATAGGAATTAAAACTCTAAAGCTTCAATAAATAGTCACAATACTGTATTATTGTACTAATGTTTGAATAATTAGATTAATAAAACGATTAAATTTGTCATATAAATTTGTACTGAATCTTATAAAGGGGTATAAATAGGGTCACCAACACCACGGATCTCATCACATTATGAAATCAGGCACACCATTACAGTACTACTTACCTTTTTTCCTGCCAGGACCACTGAAACAAGGAAATTCTGTATTTTAAATTTGAAATAGATCTATCTGCTTGAGTATTATAGCTTATCTTCATTTAACTCGGTTTCTTTGAATTACAGTTTATTTTAGCATTCTAATTTAAATGCAACAAATATGCCAATCTCCTATCTGCCAAAGTAATGATATTGCAATGTGAACTTTTGGTCGTTATTTACCTTTGTGGTACCTCCACTCTTTAAGCACCCTCTTAAGCATAGTTAACTAGGGAAAATTTACATGGAGCCATTTTTAGCCCTTTTAGTCTTCAGAAAAAGCTCAGTATGGCGTTCTGTCAGGGGACATGACATGCTTTAAGTCCCTGCAATATAGGGCAGCCTAAATGCAGGCCCTGCGTATATGTGTGTGTTTCTCTCTGAATCTAACCCTTATATATAAAATGGAGAAATGTCACCATAAGTATAGTTTGCTTGGGAAACTAAATTATACTTCATTCCACTTGAGAACCTCATTGGCCTATTAATAATGTAACAGCCGGCATTCTAGATAGAATTAAAACACTAATTCTGTGGCCATCCATTCTTGAGACAGCTATAAAGTGTTTCTGTTCCTCTTTACCACTTTAAAGCTTGCTAACTTTGAACTTTCTTTAAACTCTCTAATCCTCTGACTTAAGAGTCAGTTAGTGACACCTTAACACCGTCCTCACTGTTCTGAGGCTCCTCTTACCCTTCACCTGCCCTGCTCCGGTTCCCTCTCTCTCTCTCTGCACCTCTCCTGATTCAAGCATCTATCCGTCCAGCCTCCAGTCCACACCACTGCCTCTCTCTATGTTTCTCTCTCTCTCTTTTGCTCTTTCTGTGCGCAGATGCCTGGCTCAGCCTGCAACAGCTGTCCCGCCATGTGCTGCTACCAAGTGTTGCCGTGGCATTAACGAAGGGGAGGGGGCTGGCTCATGAATATTCATGTTGACTTGGACCCATTCTACCAAACAGAGCCTAGAAGTGCCAAGGAAGCCCCTCCCCTTAACAGGGTGTGTTGAGAGAGAGAGAGAGAGAGAGAGAGAGAGAGAGAGAGATTGATTCTATGACTCAATTCCACCAAACAAGAGTCTCATCTTTGAGGTGTGAAAGAGTGCAGGAAACTGAGGAAAAATTAAAGGATTGGAAAAGCCAATAGAAAATGAGTATGATGGTCCCATGAAGTATCATGATTACTCAAGAGCATAAAGTATTTGGAAGACCCTCAAAGAATCCAGCGTAAAATCTTTATTCACCATGACAGCGTTTTTCAATAATTAAATTTATGGTTCTCACATTCACATGGCACAGTTTATGGTTCTCGCATACATGAGGCATGGAGTATAGATACTAGAAAGATGAGAATTTGGAAGAATTTGACTAAGCCAACTGATATGAAAAGTATTCACCTTCCTATGAACTTCAGAACTGGAGAAGAAAGAGGTGTGAACTTTACATTTTTCCTGGCCCAGTGAAGACAGAGTGGTTTTACTAAGAATTTGCATGCATTTTATGGAAAAGCAAATATATATTTTTTTAAATTGAAAAAGCAGTGGAGTGGAGGAAGGAGGGTTAGAAACAAAAGCAGGACAGATGGACAAGATGTGCAAAGTAGAGCTGTAAAGGGAGCTGCTGATTAGCATTGGATGGGCAGACTTTGACCTGCATCTGAGGGTGGAGAAACATAGCGCGAGATAGAGAGAGATACCAGATGAGGATAGCTGGAGATGGGAGAATGATGGATCTGACTGACAGGGTCAGTCTCTGGTGTGTCCGCTTCTTTCTTTCATGGGGATCCAGGAAAGCAGATTACAGCAAACCTAACCTCGCTGTCTCTCCAGGGGAGGACAACCCCACTCCCCCAACCTTTTAAGCCCCACATCCTCTCCAGATCTGGCTGGATCATGCCCAGATTCACCCCCCTACCCACCACACACACACACACACACACACATATGATTACCTAGCATTTCTGACATTTTAATAATGACTCAATCTTCATTTTATTACCTTATCAGAGAAGATGCAATTGTGCCAACTAGTTTGCATTCATTTTGAAACATTTGTCTTAAGTCAATCTTGAAAAAAAGACCACATCTGTGCAGTTGACATGGTCAGTCTGCCATGTGTGTGTTTTATCAGGTTTATTTGGAAACCTAAAGCAATTAAATATACAGACACACAGTCCACTCTCATGGCACACATGGAAAGTAAACAGATGTGTAACGCATCTATGCTCTCTCTCTCTCTCTCTCTCTCTCTCTCTCTCTCTCTCATATACACACGAGTGAGCGCTCCTTGCCGGTGGAAGATAAGCCCAGCGCTCGCAGGCGTTCCCTCGCGGCACGCGCTCTCCTGGAGCGGTGCTATGCGCGAGCCTGATAAGACGCGCGCGCTGCACTCTGCTCCAATCCCGATCGAGTGGCGTCGCAACTGACCAATCAACGCTCAGCCTATGTTGTTTAACTCATCGCTGCGCGGGAACACTATACTTGACGCGCGGATAAATGTCTTTGTTATGGCATTGTGCTCATAATCTCCATCTCATTCTGCATTAGCTATGCTGACAGATTGAGCTTTGAGTTCTGCTGACTGACCATGTTAGTCAGATACACACCTGTGTTAACTCACTCAGAGAACCTCCCTCACTTATGAACCTCTACAGAACGTAAATTGGAAAAAAGATATATGTTTAAAATGACTATTAATTGTAGAAAATCTTAGGCAAATAATGTGATGACCTTCCACCAGGCGCGACTGCCATCACTTCTTTTTAACAGGCTGTGTGTGATTAACCTTAAGAGTTATAATAAAGAAAATAAATGATATTAACACGTAGAGTATAATGTTGCTGTATACATTTTTTTTTAAAAGTATTAAGTTACATAATTGTAACTTAATACTTGGACGGTGTTTGTAAATAAAAAAACAATTTGACTACCTTAAAGTAAAGATAAATATCCATTATATATCTTGCATCTTTCTAGGTTAAAGGTTTATATTCTAAGGATACAAAAGGCGCATGCGTCAAAGCAACTTTCGTACTTTTTGTTACCTGCTAGAAGCCTACATTTAATTTTATTAATATTTAGAAGCTATTATTCATATGATTTTGTTTGTTTGTTGTTGCATTGTGGCTATGTTACTTGTTTAGTTTAGTTTTTAGTTTTTTTTTTTATTGTCGCCTGCTTCTTGTCCCTATTATAGTGACAGTTTAAGGTAAGTTAGAAAAAGACTAAATAATTTGCACAGCACATTTGCGTCGAGAGTTTAGAATAAGAAAAGGCATCGGTTTCCTCTGGCCAAGCTCGGAATTCCTGGACGTGTGGTTGCTTAGCTGAATCCCCCTTTCCCGGTTTCTCTTTTCAGCTTGGCCTGTTTGGGGGGGAAAGGCGACCAGAGCAGAGGCAAAACGCCAGCCAAGAAACTCAGGAGGTCCGCAGCTAATTTACCATGAACTGCACAAACAAGACCCTCTCTGCCCAGGCTATAGGCCCTAACCGAAACAGTCTCTGTCCTCTAAAAAGTGTACCAACAGGTTACTCGAATTTCCAAATTAAATTTCGGATGTGGAATATTCAAAAATATCCAAAAAGTTTTTTTTGTCGTGACGCTATGCTAAGTAAATCATAACGTGTTCTCCTTGAGCAAAAGGTCGGTCACCATGTCTTTCTTTCAAGGGCAAATAGCTATAGCAACTGTCCTGACCTTGCCTTGATTTCTTTCCTTAAAATATTTCCCACAGGAAGCACGATACTTGTTCACATCATCTAGTAGTGTATGTATACTAGGCTTATGATGAGCCGTCAGGTAGTGATATAGCAATAATTTGGACTGTCCTAAAGCCTAGGACAGCTCTCTGAGTTTTGGAGACTTTGTCTGACACATCAGGACATATATAGTGCACTCCTATACCTTACTAGTCTGCATTTTGTGGACAATCCAGGTTTAGTCTAATATGAGGCATGTGGTAATTCCTTCAGGTGGTATTATCAATTATGCTTGATATATATATTTTATTAAGAAATGTTTTTGCCCCATTTTCCAGTGCAATAATTTTATAAAGACGCAGCACAATTTCGAATATATCGAACAAAAAGTAGACTTAATTACACATCCGTATTTAAAATGGAAATACGGCGTACAGGCTTGCCCAGAAATCGAATACCAGCCATGGTGTTTAAATAAAAATATTTTAAAAATCCAAAAAAGAAACAAACATACAAAAATTCAGCTACCTCTAATATTCCAAATAATTATTTTAAAAAAATCGAAATCAAATTATATGTTAATCAGTTGCAGGACAAGATAAAGAAAATTCTCTTGATTAATTTCATCAAAAATGACGAGCCTGTGTCAGGCAAGTGTGTATTTAGTTTTATTACTTTGCAAAAAAACATGTGAAGTTGTCTTTTTGCATCATGTGCATATTTGATCAAATGTCTAAGGTTGCAGCGTCACAAAATGAGCCTAATGAATCCAAAGACAGTATTATGTGGAAATGTACAATTGTTGTTTGTGACACAGCAACGTTTTCGTGTTGGCATTGCACAGAAATTTCCAGTGCGTTGTCGAGTTAATTTATTCCTTTTTAATTGTGCAGGATTTTTCTAATCGATGCTGGAAAGTTGCAATTTTCTATGGAAGACAACAATAAAAAAAAACTTAGACAACAGAGGTTTTAAAACGGAAGTTCGTTAATCAGTATTAATACTCAGAAATAAATTTGATTTAACAACACCAAACAACTTTATTACTATTATTATAATTGTTGTTGTTGTTTTTGTTCATAATAATAATAATAATAATAATAATAATAATAATAATAGCAACAACAATAATAATAAAAATACAATAATACTGTAAAAAGTAGACGACAGAACACAGGATGTGTGTAAACAAAATAAAATTCTCTTCAGTCTTAAAGAGCATTAAAAGTAAAATGATTAAAATTTTCAACTTTAATTAGTGTCGAATATTCAACCTAATTATCATATAATCATAAATAAGAACATTAAAAAGCAAAATATAATCATACATTGTTCTTTAAACAACATTTAAAAAAACTTTTCCCCCTCTTGCTACAGAGGAGCAATCTATAGCTTAGAGGAGTTTCGTAGGAATTCATTTGGTACTATTTTAACCAATTGTTTTTCTCTTGTAAAGGTTGTGTCCTTGTCTACTTTGTAAAACAAATAAACTTTGGTATGAAACCCATTTTAAGGCGCAGTCACATCTTTTCATGCACACATCAGACAGATTTTTTTAAAGCTTTAATTATTATTTTTCTATCTATTAAAAGTATTCGTTACTAGAAGATCAATCGACATAACATTTATTAATAAAAACATATTTTTGTATTTATATGTGTTCATATTTGTACTATATTTCTTTAATTTTGGATCAATAAAGTGTTCTATAATATGATACATGGTTTTGAGGTTTAAAATATGCAATTATTTCTCCTGAAGACCATTCGCTTATCAAAAGATCAGCTGTTATGTTTTTGATTTACTCCGTTTATTCTGGAAGGGAATGAAGGCAACTGTGTGAGGTTTATGTGTGTTGCAGTTAAGCTTACCCTTGTATCATGCTTTTTGAATTATAATGTAGGCATTTTCTCCAAACCAAGTGGTCTGTGTTCAAAATGCGGCCTTCTTCTACAATTATTCAAATTCAAAACATAATTGAACTGAAATGTTAATGAAATAACTTAACGTATATAGATTGTGTGCGTGTGTGTGTGTGTCACACATCCTGATGAATTAACGAACTCAGACTCGGGCTGTGCCGATTGCAGCAGGTGTGTTTGCAAATGTGTTTTATGAAAATACTAACCTTTAAAATGTTCCAATTTCGTTTTTACGTATTTACCCTAAACTCGATAAACAACTATTTATTTATGTATGTGTATTTGTATTTACAGTATATTAATTTATTATTTCAGGACTAAACATGTCTCTAATGATAGAAGGTAACCCATTACTGTAGTCTATTCATTAATTCATTTAGTATTTTTCTTTTTAT
>JAQQZT010000008.1:14845724-14860493 GCA_030068275.1 Clarias platycephalus
TATATTCTGCATTTCCAGCATACATTGCACATTTCACTGAGCACTGATCTTAGCACAGATGCTGATAATTTTTGCACTGGCAAAAGCTTCTCTCTCTTACACATTTTTAATGCTGAAGAAATCAGAAAAATGATCAGCCCTTTATTCACATACTTAAATTCCTTGAGCAAAATGTCGCGCACAAGTATAGGCTTTATACTTTTGAAAAAGAGCATTTGAAAGTCACCTTCCTCTGACCCGTGCAAACTCTGTATATTTCGATATGCACAAGAAAATTACAAATCTTTAAATGCACTATTATTCTATTTGCACTATAATATTGTAACGACCACCTTTTGGTGCACTGGTGGCATTTTTATAGTGCTAACAGTTGAATAAAAGTTGATTATTCGCGTAATTGCGCCGATATGTAGAGGTGATGACGTGTACAGTATCCATACTTCCTGGAGTTCACACTTTCATGTCATTGTCATCAAGTCAAAACTTCGAACACCACATTAGCTACACACATCTCTTTGCCCCCCTCTCTCGCTCTTTCTCTCTTCACCCCCCCTCTCTCTCGCTCTCGTTGTGCTTGCCATTGCCGGTGAATGGTAATCCCCTGCCCTCCATGCTTCACTCCGAGCCCGTATTTAATTCCCCTAAACCCCCCAGCTGTCGATCGGCTCACGCGCGGAACGCGACAGACTGCGAAGCCGCTCTCAGTTATTAATAATTCACCAGCTCCTCTGGGTCTCCGGCCGCCATCACCGTTGTACCGGGTATCACGTTATTTTTATTTATTTTTTGTCTTGTCGGTGTTGTTTATTGCAACTGCACCCCGTTTATTTCACTAAATTTGTTTGCGAGCGAATCCACGTCAGAACGTCACGCGCCGTAACGCGCCGTCAAAGCGCGTCTGTGTTGCGCTTCTCTCTCTCGCGTGCGCGCGCCGTGATTTCTGCAAAGCCGCCGCACCCGAACTCCGCCGTTTCTTTCTCTCTTACTTTTCAAAAGGAAGAGGAGGGGAATTAAGAGAAGCGTCCGGCGAAAAGGGATGGAGATCGCTCGCTGATAACGGAGGAAGTCTGGCAGAGAAAGAGAGAGAGAAAGAAAGAGGGAGAGAGGGAGAGCGACAGATTTTTTTTAACAGAAAGTTGTGGCGCGGTGCTCGCCACACTGACCGGACACGGACTTGCTTACTTACTTACCTCGCCGCTTTCCACCGTTTCAGGCAAAAGTATCACAAACATCAGGGAACTGGAGTGAGCCCGACCCTGGTTTGGATAAATTCCCGGCAAATTCCCATTCTTCACTCGGAGCTCGCATATCAAGTGGTACTAATTTAGTTGTAAAATGTTCGCAGCCCCCCGGGCCGTCCCGCAATAACGCTTCTGTCGCTTCCGGTATCATCCGAAGAAACCGAGCCGCTCGCGCTCCCTCTCCTACACTTTTTTTTTTTTTAAGAAACTTTTTGTCTGAAGGAGGAAAATGGGTCTTTGAGGCTGTTGGCACTATTCCCCGCTCCACAATGGTACGTGCTGTATAAATTAACACTTTCTTCTCTTTATTGATGTTTTATTTTATTCATGTTTAATTTTTTTTAAGTTGTGCGAAAGTGACTGATGCGCATTTGCACTTGCACTCATACTGGAATAATGTTGTACTTGTTTTAAGTAAGATAGCCTACACAAGCTGTGTGTGTGAAACAGTTGAGAAAATATTGAATTCTGTTTTAAATGCAAATTAGGTTATGTTTGATGTTGACTTTGTTAATGCGCGTAAGCATGTTTATTTACTCAACGATTAGGCTATTTTTGTTCAGAAGAAAATACTTTCTCACTCGGGATTGAAACTGATCGAATGTGCGACTGCAGCCCGGCTGAGTCATGTGAATGTGTGCAGGAGAGAGAGAGAGAGAGAGAGATAGCTGGCAGTTGAAAAGAGCGCGCTGTCAGTGGCTTGGCATGGCTGGGTTTTGGTAATAATAAGTTTATCTACAAAGTAAACTACACAGCACCCCAAGTTGTCATTGAAGACTTGTCTAACCACCAGGAAAAACAGCTTACACTGTGGTATTTTACTTGATCCATTTGTGGTCTTGTTTGTTTAGCTCGATCTGTTAACCAAAATCAGATGTTAGCTATAGCCTATAAAACATCAACTATAGTTTAAAAGGCTAAGAGCATCATACAGTCCCATTCTTCTTCAAGCATGTCACCATTGACATTTAATGTTTTAGACTATTGTAGTAAGGACTGATCTTCGACATGCACGTGTACCCTTGCATTATTTGAAATGCTCCCACAGTCCTGAATGTGGAACATTCCGGCCTCCGTAGTTGAAAGGCCCGCGCTGCATTTCGACGCTGTGCGCGTTACCGATGATGATGATGATGATTATTATTAAAACAACATTAACGCCGAGGTCACTATTCAATAACAAACTCTTTTTCTGCATATCACGTGCTCTATTCCAATATAAATTTACTTCAGCTATTTTTATAATTTTTTTTGGAACTATCTAATTTGTCTTGTTATTATACAAACTCTTTATTATTTGTTGGAAATAGATATCGTAAAGATTCCAAAAAGATAATAAAGTATAGGATGTTGGCTGCACTTCAAGTTAATTTCTCCTAATGGAATTATCGCAAATATTTGTGCACATCATGCAAACATCATAAAAAAAAGAGCACCTCAGTGAATGATTATTTATACTCTTTCCCAGACACCATCAGCAAATTACTTCCTTCATACTAGACAATATGAAGAGGTCTCCAGCTTTTGAAGGTCACCCGGCTGACCCGAGACCTTTAAATAATATGTCTTTTGTTGATTATTAGCCATTCGGTTTGTTAGGACTGTATGAATTATTTCCACTATGTATTATCACTCAAAACAAAGCTAAAGCGTATATGCCAGTGCTTCAGCGTCTTTAAATTCTAATGTTTTTGAACTGACTATGTGTCATTTGGCTCCGGATCTGTCTGGAACTGTGAGGAGTGATTGCATCGCCCACATTCGACTGTGTTTACTTTTGAAATATAACCTTGAAGCTGCAGAGGACCTCCAGATGGGCCAGTATATCAGCACATTAATATGGATAATTAATTGTTTACTTGCTTTTATAGATGGCAATGGGCCAAATAGGACAATCTTAAAGCAAGTGAGGGAGTATATTCAGTATTTGGCTCCATTTGGGATTAACATAATAAAATAATTAAAAAAAAAACACAGACAGAATTGCCTTTGAATTACTTGAATTCAAACAATAAAGCAAAAAACTTTTGATAGTTCAAAGCAGACAGCTTAGACTATTGTAGTACTGGATACATGGCAGAATGAACCTAGAGTTGGCATAACAATATATATCTTCATCAAACAAGCGTATGCTTAATTTGCATCTCATCTATGTGTATGTGATCTTAAAACAGTTTACTTATTATCAGCTTTAATATGTAGATGCTACAGAAATATTAAGATGGCCATCTGCATTTAAAATGATGCATCTGAGTTGCTTTGCTGTGGAGTGTAACTTAATCAGTTCTGAAGTACTGGGTTTTAGGAGTGCTGTCAATTGTTTAGTGGAATTTTTTAGCTCCTATAATGTAAGTAAAATGTTTTCTGATATCTCTGTTTTTGCCAAAATAATGTTTCTCTTTTGAACTTTAGGGTTCAAATTTCCTGTTCACATTCAGTCCATAAGTGAGGATTTCAGTTGAAATTGTCACACTTCACTGCAAGTTCAACTGAAAAATTTTTTTTCACTGAACCCACAGAAGAATGGTATTAACAAGTAATTTGTGGCAACATTTTAAAAAGCATGTTTTTAAATTATTGTTTTGTGTGCTTTCCCTAATATTCAGCTATGGTGTATTTAAAACAAACAAACAAAAAAAAATATTTTAATTTATTTCTTAACATTAACATTGTGGCATTAAACCTCTAAAAAAATATTGTCCCTTTGTACAGACAGGTCCACCCCAACAGGTGCACAGGATCCAGGTATAGCAAGTTATTTTGTACAAGCTGAGGTATGAGCTATTCGAGCCCATAGGAGACAAATGGTCAGTTTCCACTGTTTAACAAGTATAATGTGATCTTGTAAAGTTTTTGCCTCTGGTGTAGGGTTGGTCTGAATTTTCAAGTAGGAAAATTTTGGGATGTTTGCTCAAACAGTGCTGTGATTATAACTGACATTTATTTTGGAGAAAAAGCCAGACACTTATTTTTTTTTAGTGAAGAGATACTTGATGGTGCACTGCTCTTCACCAATACGCCAGTTGAAGTCTGGCAGACCTATGGAAGAGTTCCATATCCTCCAATTTTGCAAAATGATCCTCAACTGATTTCTGGAAAAAGAACATATAAGCATCTTGTTAAAAATCAACTTCACATTTATGACTGCATGGTTTAGGAGTAAAAGCTGATACTATTAGTTCTTTGCCTAACATCAATTAGTAGGATTTTCAAATGGTTCCTCTTGCATGGTTTTAAGTTTGTTGGATGAAACCTGTACCCAGCAATGATGCGAATAATGATTGAATACATCCTGGGAATACTCCCTAGGTGGGACGCCAGTGCATTGGCGTCATCAGATTTTTGTATCAGAGTAATTAGAGTGACCGGGATTTAAGGGAAAGGTTTCTGCCGGTGTCATTGTAAAGGAATGCTCAGCCAAGTCTGAGGAAATGTGAAGGTGGATTGAAGTTCCTGTATAGGCCTCTGAAGTTTCCTGAGATTCAGAACCTTTTAGGAAAGAGAACTGTTTAGATTAAAATGTGTATGTGGTGAAAGGAATGGTTCAGTTTGCATTAGTAATCTTTTTCTCACTTTTTTAGTTCAACATTTGTAATCTCCAATGCCATTACAGGTCTTAAACACTAATTTTAAAGGAAACTTCTGTCTAGTGCAGTGTCAATTAAATGAAATAAAAAAAAACCCTTCATACTGCCTTCCTTTGAACCAACCTTTATGTTAGAAATTGCTTAAAAACATAAAACTGCCAGTAGACATGGTAGTTTGAATTGTTGCTATTTAATAAGTGAAAATATGAAATATTAGTGAACAAATTGGGGATTGAAAGCTTAGGCCAGTATTTAAGTTGATCCTTTAATTGCTGTTCTGGTGAAATAGCATTAGGTATTTTGTTTCTATTTGTTGCAGAATGTTAGTGTTAAATTAAGATGTTACCCATCTTAAAAAGCCCATATACTAGAAAATCACACACATCATGTATGGTCTAGCAATCTAAAATACATCAGAGCATAGATCTTTCTCAAATGACAGCTAACCCTTAGCAGTTTGGTAATTCTGTTTTTGGAGAGCATCCAGATGGACACTGTTGATGTGATGGAAAGTCTTTCTGACTTTCTGATGTGTAGGCTGAGGTGTAAGCTACTTCTACACATCTAGTATCCTCTAATACAATATGGTGTGAATGTTTTCCAGTCTGATTTTGGAGAAAACTATGGCTAAAATCTTGTTTGAATTCTTGGTTCACTGGTTAGAGGTTCCGTTCTTTGAGTAAAGATACAATTTCTTTCAATCTTAGTTTGCCCTTGCCTTTTTTTATGGCGTGAGCAATAGTGCACATCATATCCAATCCTCATTATAAATTCACAAGTTACAGTATGCCTTTTCTCTCAGGCATTGGAGCAATAGTAACCAGAGTTAGTATGGCCAGAATGGCATGTACACCGTTACTTAAATATTTACACAGACTTCTGAGGAAGTAATATTATGGAACTGCATTCTGTGCTTGGAAAATCAGATGTGTGTCTTGACATCTGTGGAAGGTGTACTTCATACTGTATATCATACTGTCGAAAAGGTTTGGAGCCAGGTACCACAGTAGGGTCCACAGCTGATAGAAGGAAACTTGCTTTTAAGACAGAGCATGTGAACAAGCCTGTAGCTGATTCTAGGTGAAGACTTTGGCCAGTATTGGAGAATGGATAAAAGTGGTGAGGAAAGGGAGGAAACAGATTTTTACTGACACAGGGTCTGAGAGAAGGAGCAGGGCATGCGAGCAATGCTGGTTAAGCACAAGGTTTTACATAAAAAAGCACAAATTGCAAGACCTACAGTATGAGCAACAAATGGAAATGATGAAGACCTGTGACAGATTGGATATATTTTGGCTAAAGCATATTAGTGGGACCATAAAAGTAAAATATGGGTTTGGGCCAGGGGTCATCAACTGGCAGAATGGGTTCTGAATGAGCAAACATAAATGTGTTTCCAAGTACTTGAAAAATACTGTACAGAACTGATAAACATATTAAAGTGGCTATAGTTTAACTTGAATAATCACAGTTATAAGGTCATATGTTGAGATTTTTCCAATCACATGTTTTTGTGTAAATTGACCAGAGCCTATCCACAGGATTTAGAAAGGGGCGAGTTATTATTCGTTACATTGGCTAAAGATTTGATGATGCATGTGGACAAATTTACCCAAATTGTTGCCACAAAGTTGTAAGCACAGACTAATCTAGGGTGCCTTTGTATGCTGTAGCATTATAGTTTTCTCTCACTAGAACTAAGGTTCCCATAAATGAAAGCATGACAGTGACCATGAAATGAAAGCCAGTGCCATATAAGCAAGACTTTCCAAATTTGGATTGAAAGAACTCCAGTGATTTCCACAGATCCCTTACATCAAACATGTTTGAGATCAGAATTCCGATTGTACCCCAGACCTCAGAGCTTGACATTGGTCCTTGACCTTACCTAACCTGAATGGACATGCACCAACATCTAGTGGAAATCCTTCCCTGAAGAATGAAGGATATGATAACAGCAAAGAAAGATTAAATCTGTAATAAGAAGTTTAAAACAGGTGTCCATAAACTCCTGGCCATATAGATGCCTTTTCAGTTTAGAGCCTGTGCTACTATTAAAAAATACCAGCTTTACTAGGGGACTAGGGAATTAAAGACTAGGGGATTAAACTTTCTTTAGGATGCTCAAAAATCTATTTTGTGAGGAGATAATTTAATACATCATAAACTGCCTGGTCCCCGAATTTCCTGATTTGCCACTGGAGCCATTTTATTTGGCATAGTCTTCTGCCACATTGAAGACTTGGAGTACACAGGATTTTTGAGTCTATATTCATTCAGAAAAATGTCCTCCACCATTGTCCAATCTCCTATATTTTGTGGTTAATTTTAAGCAAAATTCATCTTCTTCTTTTTTTGAAATTGTACTGTACTTTTTTTCAGGTAACATACGGTTTCTTGCTCATACGTTATCCCTTCTCCTAAAAATCCTCCTAATAGCTGTAGTAAGTCTCATCCAAGTCAATTGCCTTGTCAGTCTTCCAGAGACTCGGCTTATGTATTCCATAGTGTTCCATGAAATCTTTTGGACACTAGTGCAATTTTTATTGTGCATAATACTTCATGATTGGAAGTTACTGCCAATATAGACCACAATGCTTATACAGAAGGCAATTGTAACAGCATTCCCAGCTTCAACAGTCTTGCCAACAAACAATAAGCAGTCTCCCACCGACACCTCCCCCTTTCTTTTGCTATTATATCCCCCACTCGGCTCATTTTCCTTTTGCCCTCTCCTCCAGAGATGTAGGTATGAAATATCACATTTTTCCAGCATTTTTCCCTCAAGTGGCCTTGGCAAATGTTCACACAGCATGCATTTTTCCTTTCATATATCCCCCAACTCTACCATTTTTAATAAACAAGTTCGCCCCCCTCCCGTTGCCTTTGATGTATTTGCCATCTTACCTGTTAAGTCTGGAGAGAGTTAATGGGTGCGTGGGTATCCTGTGGATTCCCAGTCAACCTCTCCAAGCATGCAAAAAAAGCATGAGAAGACCACAGTGGTGCTGATTGTTTTCAGCTAGATGGTGATGTTGGAGTTGAAAATGTTATGAGAATATATTCCATCATGGGTTGTTATGTGTAAAGCAAGACTGATGTAGTAAAGAGATTATGAACAGATTAGTGATTTATTCAGTGCTATGACTGAGTGCCAAGTAGGCCTCCCTGGAAACCATATCCATATAATCCATATAACATGAATCAATGTGTGTGAAAGCATGCTGAAGTAAGAGAATGATCACTAAACTTCAACAGTTCAATCCCACTTTGAATTCCTAGGACCTACAATATGTGGAGGTCCAAGAAGCAGTCTTTTTGAAGACTTATTTATGGTTTAAGCAATTTGAATGCATCTTTGTGGTCATTAAATTAATTATGAGAGACTGTTTTGCTCAAGCTTTAAGGATTGGCCTGAAAGTCTGGACTCGAATGGATTTTCGTCATATGAGATTTTTCTATTTATTTTAGATCCAATATGGCTTCCAAGCCAACATGCTCAAATGAAATTGTGTTCGCATGTACAGTATACAAAACATTTATAGCTGCTAATGAACTTCACAGCATTTTCTTGTGTGCCCATGGATCCAGACTTTTATGCCACCTTATATATTATAAAAAGATTCTTATATATAATTGATATAATCTTCCGTAAAAATGTACAGAAGTGAGGAATCAGGACAGTACAACAGGGAACAACATCAAACAATCTTCACAGACTCAAACAAATGATGCCCCTTTTATGTGTGGAGACAGTCTAGACTGGAAAAGACAGATAGATAAACTGTTTAATGGCAGTTAAAGTTCACTTTATTAGGAACAGTTATCCAAACAATCAATCATGTAGCAGCACACCGGCAGATACTGGTAAATTGAAGAAAGAAAAAAAAACATAATTTACTGTTAACATTGTTGTTGGTATCAGATTGTTGGTGTGAGTATTTCAGTAACTGTTCATCTCTTGAGATTTTCACACACAAACAGTCTCTAAAGTTTATACCGACGTGTGTAAAAAACAAAAAACCATCGTTGAGCCCCAGATATGTGGGCGGAAATTGCTTTTTGGTGAGAGAGGTAAGAGGAGAATTGCAGATAGAAATGCAACATGACTGACAGAAAACTATTATTAATAACCCTGGTGAGCAGAAAAGCATCTCAGAACGCACAAGATGCTGAACCTTGAGGCTGATTGGAAGGACTAGAACAACGGAATTCCACATCAGGTTACATCACCTGGACTTTTTCCAGTTTTCAACTCTCCAGTTTGGGTGATCCTGTGCCCACTCTCCCTCAGATCCTTGTTCTTGGCTGACAGGAGTGGAACCCGAGGTGGCCTTCTGCTGTCGTAGCCCATACGAGTTCATAGCTGTGTAGGTGTCCTGCATATTCCTAGTCACTAACTTGAAGGGTATTCAAAATTATGCATAAATATTTGGCAAGAACTATATTAATTCTTATGAAGTGACATAAGAGGATTTAGGTGACTATCTATATGACAGAAAAACACAATATAATAATAATAATAATAATAATAATAATGTTTGAGTCCATCTTGTGTATGGTTACATCTTTCGAGTTATTAATTTGCTTCAAGAAGTTGTATGTTGAATGTTATACATTGTATGTAAAAATGTGCATCATACCAGTTAAAAGTTTTAAGGGCATTAAAATAATTAATTTGGCTTTTTAAATATGTGAAATTGTGGCACTTATATTAATTAATTAAGGACAAATTTTATTTTCAGACAACTTTTTCTGCACAGTGATACAGTTATAAATAAACGCATCTGAAGTAATACTTAAGTATGAAGTGTTATTGGCAGCTATTCTTATATATAACACTTTGTGATTTGAATAATTTTGTTGTCATCATTAATATCAGGGGGGGTTTATGTCAAACCGGGATAAAATTGATGACATTTCTTGGGAATGAAGGGCTAAAACTAATTGACATTTACAGAAGACTTCAAGTACAGTATGGTGATGAGACTCTTAGCCACAGTGAAGCATTTGAATGATGCAAACATTTTAAAGAAGGTCGTATATCCGTGAATGACGATCCTGGCCAGGTTGGCAGTTGTTTCCGTAAACATTCATTGAGTGGAACAACTGATCCTTGAAAATCGAATGACAACTTGTCACCAATTTTTTGAAAACATTTATATCTATCTGTGGACCCTCTATACACAATCATTCAGAAACACCACTTGCACATTACAGGAACTCAGCTGGGAGTTATTGCCGTATCCTTGTATTATATACAAGGGAATTATATAGAGAAAACAAATGTAGCTTTTACTTTTTTATCTGTGGTTTGTTGTTCTGCTTAATCAAAAGTCCTGGTTTGACTTAAACACCCCTCATTGTTTTGAAATATTTTTCTTAAAAAATGTCTTTATGTTCAGAAGAATATCAATATTGATTTATCATGTTAAAACTGACTACTTTTTTCCGTTTCAGAAATATTAGTATGCAGGACAATCCAGTACTGTATGGAGTACTGTAGTTTTTTTCAGTTTGTTTGTTTTGCCATACAGATGCTTGATGCTCATAATCTCCCAAAACAGCGCTTTACCCCTGCCTATGCTTAGCTGTGCCTAGATGTGAAATCAAACACCTAGCTAATAATAACAGTATTGTTGGCTTCCCAAACTCATTTAATTCTCTCCTTGTTTAATGTTAATCAAACTTCATTATCCAGCTTGGTTACACATCGCAAAATCTGTTCATACACAGCCATGGGCAATCTTACCATTCTACTGTCATGTCTTTCTTCACTCCTAAAACATTTTTCTGCAATTCCTCAATACAAATGTAAAAACTGTGGATATTTTTTAATATTTCAAAAATTTTAAAAGTGTTTCAAACTGCACTTAAAAGAGTAATATTCAATATGTTCCAACCATTGGCAGTTTATTGTGTTGTTCACTGAAGAGCTTCAAAATGACTGCATGATTTATTACAACTCATAGCACATGCACTAACAATACAGAAAAGGGACTTGCATTTTTGTTTTGCATTTTCAGCAATGCTTATTAGGTGTAATAAATAAAATTAGCTAAATAATTATAAACATAAAAAATAAATATTTACTGAAATTGCCTTAAATTCTCATTCTCATTACAATTAACATTGCATGTATGTGTTTTCATCAATCAATTTATAGATTGCAGTTGACCCGGCACGGTTATATGCTGATAATATGTTAACTGTTTTGTTTGTTTGTTAAGTGCATGAAAAAACTTCCAGAATGATTTAGAAGAAGTCGATTTGGAACATGTTCTACAGATTTTTCCGAATATTATAGGTGACTGCGTTAGAGAAAAAAAAGCAAGAGTTCCATAAGAACGTGTACGGATACATCCTAATTTCTGAATAATGTTTTATTGTGTAGATGAGAAGTACTTGAGCTTTATAACATAAGAGTGCAGTTTAATCAGTTTTGCCTTTGAATGCATATTTAGACATTCATAGCTCTGTAGAGGCCTGAGAGAGTGAAAGGGAAAGTGCCTGTAACCACTCATTGCTGTGGATATGAATAGCTCGTGTTGCAGCCACAGCTCGGTTAGCCAGTGTCTGGGACTTATTATAGTGCTCGGTGTGCGTGTGTTTGTGTGTGCGTGTATGTGTGTATCAGTGCATGAGCATGTCTGTTATTTTAATGCTATGTCTATTTATGCCTGAGCACTAAACATTTCTATATGCGTATTCATTTGATTGGTTCAGTTCAGTGATTTCATGGCCCCAATCTAAAGCTGAGTTTCGTCAGAGATCTTGTATAATGAAATAAGTATGGGTGTGCGCTTACACGCAATTCTGTGTACTTATGTGAGACAACTTCTTTCCTGCTATCCACACTGATCATATAACAGTGTAATTCAGTGGGTAAATCCTGAGACTCACTGCTGCTCACAGACACACCATATATCCTGGTTGTGGCTTTATTCCATGCTTTTCTGTGTGATTTAACATGATTCCACTAATGGCTAAAATGGGAATGGGGAGCGTATTCAGCCCTTGGTCCCAGCAAGGCTCTGCCCCGGCATACAAATGAACTGGCATGAATGGGATCAACACTCAGGGAAAACAAACCACCTTGACGGTCGATTAGGAAGAAAGGGCCCGCTGTGTGAGTGCTGGGGTGCCCAATAAGTCACAGACATACTGGAAAGTCAGCAGGTGTGGACCGGGACCAGTTGGGTTCTCTGGTTTGGCTAGAGGGTAGCAGACATGGTTGTATTAATGGGCTATTTTGAACCAAACTGAGACGGATATGCACAGAAGCTCACAAAGCACCTGGGCTGTAGAGCACAAAGCCCACTCGCGGTGTGAAGTCTTGTTAAATGTGGTGGTTCTATTCAGGGTGGCTGAGAAATAATGCATGACTTGTCTTCATTGCTAACCGCAAAATAATAGTAAAAAAAGTGCTTTAATGTTTTGCTTAACTTTAACTTTGTAACTTTTTTTTTGGTATCAAAACCATCATCATATTCGAGATAATGCATTAGAATGATAGTGTTGTAATGATGTTATGTGATTTATTTTTTGTTTACTTTTCAGGCTACCGAAACGTTTCTGGTGAATGAAGACCCGTCCAGAGGTCCTGGAATGCCGGAATGCTTTGTTGTGTCTGATTCCTACCGGGTACGTCTCATTATTACTATTTTCCCTGTTACTACAATTCTTATTATCCCTATTGTTGTTATTATTGATTTGTTATTTGTGTCAGCTGTAATTACAGTGATGGACAGTGCACTTTTATACTCTTGTTAATTGCGCCACAATCATAATGTCATTCACAGCTCTCCTCAGCTGCAAGCCATTACCGTCATTATTTCCACACTCACTTTCTGGGGGAAAAAAAAAAGAAACCTTACAACTCTACCGAAGCCCTGCTCTCTCATGGGAATGAAAATTATAACGATAATGTGCAGTGCATTTGTATAAAATGAGAAGCCCAGAGTGAGAGAGGGTAGGGAACGAGAGGCGAGGGGGTTCTAAAAACTACTACATACCACCCGAAAAAAAACTGTGCTTAGCTTTTAAAAATTCCGCCCTGCAAGCTCATTTGGATTTACAGCAATGAGAGTAAAATAAAATGGCCATAAAAATTGAAGGATGGTTTAAAGAGATGGAGGCAAAGAGGGATGGTGCTAGGAGTCTGTGGATGACTGAAAATGAGATTGTTAATGAGCTGGGAGCTGGTTTTCTACTCTTTGTTTCTTTTTGTTTCCAGCAGACATCTTTTGCCAAGTTTCTCAAAGAAAATCTGGCTTGCTCCAACATATCGAATGTCTTGGGGTGCAGAGACTAGCTGAAAAACGGAGGGAAAATGGGAAAACATGATTGGTGGGAAGAATGGGAAAAGGCGGAGCATTTAAAAGCCTTCGTTGATATTAAGAGATTTCTATGAGTTTAGTGACAGTCTGAGAAAATCCGAGAAAGTAGTTTGGATCCTGCAAAGGCAGACCAAAGTTAATCTCGCATATTCTGATCTGTTCTCTACATTACATTTTTATCACACATTTTATAAGGACAACAAGCCCTTTTAATGAAAACCCCTGTAATGATCGACTCATTATTCTGAGATCACAGTGAGCTTTTTTTAGTATAGCGTGCAAGACTTATACTAATATTTAATGTGCAGGGTTTAACTGTGATTCAGTAAATGTAACACCTTGCAGATGCTGGCTGCAACGTGCACATAACTGCTGAGCAATCACAGTTTAATGCACAACACTGTGCGCATTTTTTTGCTCTGTAAGAAAGATGGCTGAGTGCTCCTAATCGAGGCCCGGCATATGGTTTAGCCATGTGTTAGTAAACGAGAGTTTCATTCTCTCTCTGACCGCTAAACATTGGGCTCATTTAGGGAGTGCTGCTACATGAGTATTCTTAAGTGTTGGGTAAAATGTAGGAAAATCTCCTTCCTTAATCTCCCTTAGCCTGGTTTTGTCTTTTGGCACGAAAACGCTTCGTTATTTACAAGTGACAAAAGAAATAATATTCTCCCACGGTCTCTGGTGTGTTTAGAACATCTCAGTGCTTTGAGTTGGTTATCCACAATAGAACATATGCCCTATTTAGGGTTACTTATGTGCGCAATCTCCAGGGTCAAG
Organism: Clarias platycephalus; assembly: GCA_030068275.1. Classification (NCBI taxonomy): domain Eukaryota; kingdom Metazoa; phylum Chordata; class Actinopteri; order Siluriformes; family Clariidae; genus Clarias; species Clarias platycephalus. The sequence continues at coordinate 14,859,672 of JAQQZT010000008.1, forward strand.
CATGGTCACCGTCGTTGCCAGTGACCGCACACCAATACCGACTTTCAATCAAGTACACTATCTACAGCTGATGTGGTCTGACCTAACTCCATGCCACACACACAACACACTCACACACCCTCTCGCTCTTTCTTCTGCCGTTGACCGCCTGCTTCCTCCATCGTTCCCTCTCTCCTTTGGCTGTGTGCGGTAATTGGCCACACAGCGCTGGCTTTGCTCGTTGTTTCCCCTGCAGTGGCTTGTGGTGGTGCTGTGCAGGCAGCAGGCCTCATAAATCCCGAGGCCTCGGCTGTCAGTTCCAAACTTCAGCTCTGCTTCCCCACAATGACTTCACCCCACCAAGCCTCCCCACCCAGACACAGCCTCCACAACTTCACTTTCTTTTACTGATCGTTTTAATGTGTGCTGCACAGCGCAAAAAGTAGTTTAGGATTTTAGGTGAAATTAATATTATGAATAGGTTTTTTTGTCTCTGTCCACCTGACATGTTTTGGGTCTTTTAGTGTCTAATACATTTATTATTTTCTTTTTACTAACTTCCAAGCGCATATATCTGTCGCTGTCATACACTTGTATCTCATTTGCAGTGCGGGATTCTTTGCGTTCAGTTAGACCTGTTATTAATCTTTTTAATGCATTTTGTGTAGATATTATACAACTTATATTTTATAAATATAAATTATACACAGGTATTATACACAGATCTGTATTGAATAATGACTTATATATGCTGTATTTAAAAAATTTAACATGCTATATAAGTTCAAAACAGTATAGCCTACAATTGTTCTGTTATGAGGATATATATATATATGTACATAC
>JAQQZT010000008.1:14860593-14889573 GCA_030068275.1 Clarias platycephalus
TATATTTATTTATTTGTGAAATTAAATGGCAGCTCACAATATGATTGGACCATAATTTAACACTTTGACTTGCTGACCAGATTTGCAGTTTTCCTGCATTTTAACACCAAGGTAATACAATATGACACGCATGGGGTGTGTTATTAATTTTTATATCATTTTTCACACCCTTTTTATGAATGCGGTTCCTCAGCTGTTACTTTCCTCGATCTTGTGGAATGCATCGAACTAAATCAAGACACATTGTATAACAACCAGGTACATTCATCTACATGCCAATCTGTTATTTATTTGTTTTGTTTATTTATTTATATTTTTGTATGCTATTATCTAGAGCCATGGCTCTTAAAAAATTCTTACACTACCGATAAAGTAAAGTGATAATAAATACGATTACAATTATTGCATTTATTATTGTTTGTAGAGTGATGATTACTACATTATTGTGCAATATATAATTATATTATCTGTGTGTATAGTTATGCTGGGCACCTTGAAATAAATGGATTTATTCCAGACTTTAATAAACTAGCAAACAGGTCGAATAAAATGTCACAAATGACAATCTTACTTTTAAAACATTGCTGTCTGCGTCTAAAGTTCAGTAACAAAACCCAACAAATACCCAGAATATTATTGTGCATATTCAGATTTACCAGCCTGATGTATGACTGGTTGTGATGAGGAGTCTGTGGGATTTAGACCTAAAGGAGCTGCAGACGAAATGGGTGAGAACTTCAAGTCCACTAGATTCAACTCGTCGAACAACGTGTGCGTGTGATTTAACGTTATACCTAAACTTCAGCAAGGTATCTTCATAAAGTCACACAAAGTCTATCCGAATGCGACCGGTTGCTGTTATGTGTGTGTGTGTGTGTGGAAATCATGGGAGAGAGAGAAAAGGAGAGAGGAAGTCAGAAAGGAGGGAGGGAGAGAGAGAGAGAGAGAGAGGGAGAGAGAGAGAGAGAGAGAGAGAAAAGTTCCGTCTCTTCCAAACTTTAGAGTGCGCTCGTGTGTGTGTGTGTGTGTGTGTGTGTATGAGAGTGAGTGTGTGTGTAGCTTTCACTTTGAGTCGCCTAGGCGGGGTTTGGAGCAGTGCGGCGTGGAGGGAGCGAGGCAGCGCGCGCGGCGAACTTGCAATGCAGCGACCGCGGCCGACCGCCTTCCATCTGCACTAAACTCGGCGAATATTCTCTCTCTCTCACTCTCACTCTCACGCAGTAACCATGTACTCCCCGTACTGCTTAACACAGGTAAACACCACGCTCACTCTTCTGTTTTTATTTCACTCTCTGTCTTTCTGATCATCTTTATTTCCTCCCTTCTCGTGTCTCCCCTTCGGACCTTTCGCGATTCTTTTATTATTAATTCATGATCATCGCGCGCGAGCTCGTGTGTCGGTGTCGCACCGCGATTCTTTTGCACTTCTTCTTACACTTGAAGAAGTTTTACTCGTTTGTTTGTTTTTTCTCGGTGCAACATGGTTGCGAGAGAAAATGGCGCGTCGCTCGATTCTATTTCATATTTCAAAAAGGAGGGAGAAGAGGATGAGGAAGAGCTAGGCTTTAAAGTTACAGCTCGTTTTTTCCCTGTGGTTGAACTTGTGTAAGGAGGAAAGCGCTGATTGGGTTCAAGTGTTTTTGCTGGATTTAGATAACTAACTCATTGCTGGGTTTTTTTTTTTTTTTGGACAAGCCAAAGGTCACTGTCACTCCATGTCGGCTCTTAAACAGGACAATCTGCCTATTTTTTTTTTATTTTTTTTTTTTGTCCGCACGAAATAATTCATGGTGCACTGCATTTCGTTTTGTCGTTGTGACTTGTAGCAACTCGTTCTTCTTTCACGCAAATACAAAATGAATGAACTTTCACATGCTTCAATGCATTCAGCCTGATATCTCACTTTTTAAACTTGAAATGTAAATGCATCTGTAGACTGAAAGATTTCTCTGCTTTAAGTTGGAAGGTTTGAGAGAGCACTGAGCGCCGTCTCTGTAAAATGAATAAATATGTACAGTAATATGTAGTGTATGCATTAAAATCTGAAGTTTTTATTCTGCTTACTTTTAAATGGTGCCACAGTGCATTCTGTCCGACTGTATGCTATTATTGATAACATTTAACATTTTGGTTTGTAGCTAAAACGTGAAGGGCTTCAAGTTCTTGAGCTCACTTTGACACACACACATTGTGTTTTATTTTTTACTTTTCACAATTAATAATGTTTTTATGAAAGAGAACTAATCAGATGCACTAAGCTAAACTTATTCTTGGTTATAAGCAGGTGTTCTCTGACAAAATGTTTTAAAATAGCACTTAGCGCTTATATACATATTATTAAGCTTTTTTTCAACAACATTATTTAAATTCTTCCCACAGGCCTAGTCAGAGCACTGTGTTTCTGCTTCAGCCCTGTTATTTAATACCATTTTGCACTTCTTATTTTGCATACTTACTCCAATAATTTATTACAGTTTTTTTTTACTCTAAAAGAACTGCATAAAATTATCACAAAACTGTAAGATATTTATTATTGCCTCAGAACAACATCAGTTTTTATCAACAATGCTTTCTGCTCTTTACAAACAGTGTGCAAATGTAATTTTTTTTTCTTAGAAGACAGTTTCATCTTTTTAAAATGTAGAGTTTTGACCGAATTGTCCGATGTGGAGTGGTTGTTAATTCTCGAGGCAAGACAGCTGAGGTTTACACGTGGACAGACCACAAACTGTCTGTTTTACTGAGAAATGCCACAGTTATCCAAATATCTCCTTGCAGAGTCTTCTTTTAAGTCAAGCAGAAAGCTCCCTCCCTCCCTCATCAAGTTGTTTTAAAAACTTTTGTTCACTTTTGTCTGGGTTTTGACCCAAAATAATAGAGTCACGGTGCTTGAGTTTTTCCTACCTAACACAAGTGGTTGTACGTGTATTTTACTGTTCTGCTTGCATTTATTGAAGCTGCAGCATTTTTTTTTTTTTTACTACACAGCATGGGGGATAAATAGCTGCCTTTCGGCACATGCACGACGGATTTATAAAGATTTTCTGCACATAATTTTAGGAATGCTGGTTTATTCATGCAGCGATGGACAGTTGCATCCACGTGATGTGTAATTTATTCCTGATTTTGCAGTGGTTTTATTAAAACAGTTTTACTCACATGCCTGCTTGCCGGTCCATTTGGTTAGCAGGCCGTGGTCTGTTTTCCATTTCCAATACTTATAACAATAGTTAGCATACCAATTGAGTGAAACAGTGTAATTCAGCAGTGAATAATTCCTTTTTTTATGACTACGATCAGCTGAAATGCGTAATAGGCATTTACATTGTAGTAAGTCAATGTTTAATTAAAAGGGTGCATCTCTATAGGTACTATAGGTAGTAGATAAAAGTAAAATCAATGTCATCTATGTTTGTTGCTTCACACTTTTATTTAGACAAACAATGTAAAGGCTGGACATTTAGCACACATTTTGTTTCAGGAGTATTCCTAGCCTGGGTTGTGTTTCTGTAAGCGGATCAGGGCAGATTTATCTCCTGTGCCTGAAATCCACATATTTACCAGCTTATGTTTCATTGAACCCTTAAGTTCCTCCGCTCCAGGTAAAACAGCATTAGTGAGTGAAATGGAAGTGGAAAAATAAATATACAATTTTATAACCTTACCAAAAGGCCTCCGGCTTCTCTTGGCTTGGATCTTCTTTTTTTTTTTTTTCTTTTCTAAAGGATGTAGAGAAAACTGCTGTGCGTGCATTTTTTTTTCTTTCTCCCTCCGCTTTCTTTAACATATTGTGGCCTTGAGGTTTTCTTAGCGCAGTGTAAAATAAGCTTGATGTAAAGACTCTCGAATGCATAAGGTCCATCATTAGTACTCCCATCATCATTATAATGTAACGCGGCCATGCTGCAGTTTGAAGGCATTATAGAGCGCGCGCTCTTTCCATTAATTACATAAAGTAATTGATAACAGAAGCGGCGGCCAAACGCGCACGTGCTGCACACACGCGCTTCTGAAGGCATCAATGAGCGAGAAAGAATTTTCAAGTGTCACTAAACTTTTCCTCAGTGCGTCCGTGCGCGCGTGTGCACGCTCCCCCCCCCCCCCGCCCCCCTCGCGCAAAAGCGCTCGCGCCTGCACGGCTCTGCATGTGGACTTTCCGAAGCTTTAACGATAAAAGCTCGGCTCTGTACTAAAGCCAGAGATGCCCGGGTGGACACGGTGACATGAATAATGGGCCGGAGAAAAGCTTTTCTGGACTACGGGGCGGTCGGGATTGCCGTGGATCGGCGCATGATGGAGATTAGCAAATGCGTATTGAGTGTTTAGAGGCGAGATGAACTTCCGTCTGCGGTGGTGCAAGATACAGTATCTGAATAAAAAAAATGCAATAAGAGTAAACAAAAGACTCATTGTAGCAACAAAACAGACCAACTCATTTTAATCTCCTGTTAACTTCCAGCGTTTCTGCATTTAAATAATCTATTCAATCTACTTGTACTTTACCTAATAAATCAAGAGATATATCAGATTATTTTCAATCTTCATTTTAATTAAATGTCTGTATAAACTCCTTCATCTTTTAAACATAAAGGAAGAAATGGGAAAAAAGGAAAAAACATTCAAAGATGTGCATTCACATCTTTCTATTCTATAATAACTTTTTTTGGTTTGAAATAGGGTTGCTTGAATAATTAGTCATATATATTTTTTGTTAATTTATGTAATATTATTGTTAATTATAATTATTAATAAGAAATTTTGCTGTTTTTTAATTATAATTTGTTTAGCTCTATTTCCATTTTTAACTAATCTTTTTAAACGTCTCCAAGACCCCCCCTCGGCATATATGTACGTATGTCCGGTGCCATTTATTTTTCTACATTCTAGAACAAGACTGAACATTTAAAAACTATGAAATAAACACATATGGAACTAGTTAGTTAATTAACAACAACAACAGCAGCAAAAACGAACATCAGCTGTTCTAGAATAGTTTTTGCAAAGACAGTATTGTCAAGCGCCGTGATAAAACTGGCTCTCATGAAGACCTTCCCAGGTTCATTTAGAGTTACCAGCCTCAAAAATCACCAATTAACAGCACCGCAGATTAGAGCTGTTATAAAGGCTTTACAGAGCATGAGTAGCGGCAAATTCTCAATATCAACTGTTCAAAGTCTTGGAAGCATAGGAAGGAAGGAAAAAAAAATCAGGAAAGACCATGAAATTAGAAGGTGTTTCAAAACATTTGACTAATAGTATAAACACACACATACATATACACATACACAATATATCTGATCCAGATGAGTTTGACACCTTAAAAATAAAATTAGGCTTCAGGAGTCGCAGAAACATCTCTCATAATGGCCTAATTACATGTATAAACCTCTACAGCTGTCTTGGCTTGAATCTATTACACTGCAATTGTCCAACCCTGATGCCATTTAGTTCGTTTTAAAATGGGTGCAGCCCTCTCGTGTTCATAATCAAAAGAAAAGTTTAGTAATTCACATCACTAAGGCTACGAGACACAATATACTTTCCAACTGAGGACACAATTAATTTACAGCATTTGAATGAACTTAAATTAACTAATTAATATAATAATTTGGAATTTCCATGTCCTTGGAGGTTCTGCGTATTATACCTATTTATAGAGTCACTTAGTCAGTATCTAGGAGAGATGTTGGCTGATGCACAACACACTGCACTTAAACGGATATATTATATATGGATATATATATATGACTGTGGTCATCCAAATCCTATAGACTTCCTCTGAAAACTACATTTAGTCAATTTCGCAGAGGTGAATGTTAAATCCATCTGCAGCCTCCCTGATCGCCCTCTGTCGCTTCCCAGGCCTGAAAAATGATTTGAAACAGCTGTCCAGGGGATTTAAATCTGATGAAAACACTGTTTGAAAAAACAGAATTGTTGGACATTTTCAAATGAAGGTCGAGAGATTCAGCACTGTTCGCTTGTGAATTTACAAATGCTGCTACGTAAACATCTTATTTATTCACTCATGGATTATTCAACATTGCAGAGAACCACACGTATTACATATGGAACATATAATGGATCAATAATAATAGTATTAATAATAGTATTAATAATAATAATAATAATAATATAATTTGAATTTTTTTTTAATGTTTAATAAACATTTTATTTGAAATACATTATAAATCTGATTTTTTAATTTACTCTAGTAATATTGTCCTGTTGGCCAAAAGCACACTGCAGTATAATTCATGTGAATTGCAGACAGGAATTGTGATTAGACATGAGCAGAAATTGGCAGTACTAAGTAAGGCTCATTGCTGTAAAGGGACTAGTGGATGGCTCTAGTGGCAGAGGTGCAACAGGACACTGTGTTCCTTTTACTTATTCATTCTCCTCGAGCCCCCGTAGTCTTCTACGCCCAATGGCTTCTCCTCCTGCTCACTCTCTACAGGTTATTGTCAACATGTGAGGTGTTCGAGTTGTCCTGGTCTCGAAATGTCTATCCATTTATAAAAATGGCTCTTGACTTGAATACTTTCATTAAAATAGATTCTTTGCTTGATGTGTTTACAGTAAACAGCTCTTGTGCATTTTAGATACAAATATCCAGATGGACATTTGCAGAGTGTAATGCAAGGTTTTATATTTATTGTCTAATAAATCCTGAAGACATTTTGTTTTGCTATCAGTTTGCAGGTTGCAGGAATCGTGCGGCCTGAATTTGGCTGAATAGTGTTAGCTGAAGGGAATTAAAGATCAGGATTAAAGACTATTTAGTGTTTTTCTCGCAGGCTGTATGCAGAGAGGCTGAATCGATCGCTTCTTATTCGCTATCTGCACAGCTGTCCCAGTATCCGTGGAGAATGGATTCCTGCTGCTATTGCCATGGGAGTCTCCAGCCAAGAAGAATAGGAGGATATCCAGTGTGTGTGTGTGAGAGGTTGTGTGTGAGTGTGTGTGTGTAAGAGAGAGAAAGAGAGTGTGTCTGTGAGTGAGTGTGTATCCTCCTCCCTTCCCCTTCGCTCATGTCACTCCTGGCACGGATTAGGCCTTGGCAGAGCCCTGGCAGTGCCCGTAGCTCCACTGCGGCTCTGCGGTTGCTGATATGTTGTGCTGTTGCCATGGTTATGGAACACACACTCGAACACAAGCGCAAATTACATAATTGAGGCTGCATATACATAAGCCACAGAACGTATTTTTCCCCCTTTTTTTTTGGATGGAAAGCAAGTAAACGATCAGAGCTGATCAGAACCAAGATCTGTGGGAAAACATTGAAGGCCTCTTGTAACGGCGCAGACCAAATGGCGTCTCGTTGCATCTGTTTGATAAAATGGTAAGGGCCTGAAAGGCCCTCGTCCCATGTATTTAATTTGATTTGCCGTCGGTAAAAATAATACAAAGACATTTGCTCTTTTTTTTTTTTTTTACTTTTTCACTATTTGTTTTGGTTTGTTGGTTTTCTTCGTTGATGGAGGAGGTTCTCTACAGCCAGAGGGTGTGGACATTTACACCGGGTGGCTTTGCCAGACTTGGCGTTGCCTTGGCGGAGCATCATTGTGTTGCTAGGCAGTTTTTCCAGCTCCGGCTTCCTGCTTCACCGATTCTGTCTTTGTCTGCATAGATTGGTTTGGACGCTTTACTAGCTAAGAACATAACACTCAAAGTGCTCTGCGAATGGACTCTTAGGTTGCTTTTAACAGGAATAAACCTGTTTATAGGGAAAGGTACAGTTTGTACCTTTTTTTTGTAAGACGGCGCATGAATTTATTGGCAGTAATGAATGTAGTCACTGTAAATACTTGATGTATATCTGATATGGGGCGATCCTAATATAGCTTTATCACATTCAGTGACCTATTGTAAGTGTAAAATCTGAAATCTCTCACTTTTTCTTTTCTCATCATAATAAAATGACTTATTTAGTACCATCTACCCTCATACATAATGCATTTGCACATGCACGCACATACACACACACACGCACACGTACCTCTCACACCTGCACACACTTAAGCACTCGGGACGCAGGTGTGCATTCTTGACTCATCTGTGTCAATCTGGTGGCGATTGGAGACATCACACCTCCCCACACACTGCTGAGTGGGGAGGTGCATATGAGAGAATCTCACTGAAAGACAGGAGTAATATTGCCAGCTTGCCACGTGTGCCTTGGCCCCGGCTGACTCTTAACCCCTAAGACGAATCATTCTGACCCATGCAACCTGTTTCCATGTCCAGGCGCTTTGAATTAGCACGTTTTCCCAATGCCCATTCCCGCATCTGTAATTAGGTATCCGCACCAGTGTAGTAACATCAAAGCACTTCATTTCAGCAGCACAATCGGTTGTTGCCAAAGACGACACAAGATCTGATTGGTTAGTCTAACATTAAAGCCGATACGCTTATTATGCAGGTATCTCCTCTTCATGTGTTTTTGTATAAAGCTGTGAATGTGTGAGTGTTGTTTTCTATATTCATGAGGTGATATAACTAAAGCATTAGCTGAGAACTCTAACGAGTGCTCTGAACTCCCAGAAGCAAATCTCAGTGCGCATTATTAAGCCAGAAAACCTCGGTGACCATGACAGGAAGTTGTATATTTTTATATTTTCACTCTAAAGTGTTTATCCAGATATCCAGCGAGAGGCACAGAGCACGAGAGAGGAAGAAAAAGTGAGTGTGTGGGGTGTCAGACAGTTTAGGAGCTAAACGTACGACAGGAAGAAGGGTTTTTGAAGCATACTACGGTATAGTGCGTCTGCTATTCTACTAGCATAAGCGCAGGTCAATAATAATAAGAATTTTCATGTGATTATAGACATTATAGACAGGAAACTATAGCCTCTTCTCTCATCTTTAGCCTTTCTCTTTCTCTTCATGAAAGCAGGAAGTTGGTCCGGAGCCAGCGGTGGAAATCTATACTCTGTTGCATAATATAGCATATCTTTACCTAACATGAACCTAGCGGAGACTCGGCAGCTGTGAGCAAACAGAGAGAGAGAGAGAGGGAACAAGGGCGGGTGTGTGTGTGTGTGTGTGTGTGTGTGTGTGTGTGTGTGTGTGTGTGTGTGAGGGAGAGAGAGATTCCTGTGAGTGTTTGCTGGCTGTGGTTTCAGGCCACAGGCTGTAGGCCTTTTTCAGACAGGCCCAGTGTAGTGTGACACATTGCAGGGCAGAGATCGCTTTCTGTCTCTTACTGTCTGTTCATTAGTTCAGCAGCTGTGAAAAGCATTTTCCTTCTTTAATATTTTCAGCAAGTTTACTCAATACAATACATAGATATGCATGGGTTTTCCTTTTATTAATACTAGAATGGCATTTATCTCATTTTGCATGGAAACACCAAAATGTACCTCCTGGAATACATTTTGGTCAATGCAAAACGAGATAAATGCCATTATCTGGCTCTTAAAATGGCACATTATGGTCCTTAGTCAGACAAAGTTATGTTTAATTAAAAAACAAAAATTAATCACTAAACATCCTGATTTTGGAAACGTACAGAATTTTGTCAAAAAAACGCAACAGTAAGCAATTTTCATAGCCAAACAGGACACATCCGAAATAAGCCAATCTCATGATCAGTGAAGCGAAACTACCGGTTCGCCAAAAAGCACCTCCCGTAAGTGATCTAAATGTGTTTGTTGGACATTTGGAGAATGTTGAAGCCAAAAAAATGTAGGGTTATGTTCTCTTACTCCCATTGCCATTTCCCCAGTAGTCTATCTATGAAAGGGCGGCATCGGCATCTACAGAAGTGAAACTGAAACTGGTAGAGGAGGAGGCAGGCGATGCATTGAAATGTTTTTCATGATCTTTAACAATCAGTGTAATTAAAAAGGTTTCGTGTTCAACACTTTTCTCTTCGATCCAAGTTTGTGATATGTTTAGTAAAACGCACCTAACATATTAATGATACTGAATAACATACAGTATTTCACTTTTCACCAACACAACTGCAGGCTGATTTCTCCGTTGTGAAAAACTGTAGGAGGGGCTGTATAATGTTTGCAAATAAGTAAAAATCCCATAATGATAGAAATAAAACTTTTTATTAAAACTGACAGAATTGATTTAACTCATTTTGCAGTAAAATCCATTATATATGTGAAGGCTTCGTTTTGGGAATTGACAATTTATACATTTATTAACTAGCCCATTGGATAACTGCAAGTTCCAGGGTTTGGCCCACACGTGAGATTTTGTGTCACCTGTTAGGCTAGTCATATGCCTTAGTAGAGATTAAGGTAAAGGAAATGAGTAAGTGAATTAGTTGCTAGGCAGGTACGTGACAATAATTGTAACTGGAACAAAAAGTCATCAAGTCATGGGTGAATACTTTAGCTGTGAACTGCGTTGCTCCTTCCTCACAAAGTATTGTTAAAGACTTTTCTTTTTTTCTTTTGTCAGTTTTTTTTTTGTCGTTTTTTTTAAATAATTTTTTTTTGCACTTTGTCTAATTATTACCTATAAGTAATTATTACCTGCAAGTCTTTTTAAATATTTGCATAAATTCTATGGGGGTTGTTGTTTCTGGGTTTGTCATTAAACGTACAGTGTTCTGTTCAGTTCCTGATCCAGATTACTTCAGTCAAAGATTTGTGCCAAATAAAGAACTATTTCCTCCAATTGTATTTTTTAATAAGGTTAATCTAGCACAACGAACACGGATCAGAGACAGAGCTGGCTTGCAGCACATGGATACACAGTTAAATCATACAGGTCTCATATTCTTGATGGAAGATAAAAAAAAAAAAAAAGCATTCTCACTGACTGCATGAAATGTACAGTATGTATATTTAATTCATCCTTTTTCTGCACATGACGATGGAAGATGCATTGAGTTCAGGTATCTCTCTGTTTGGAGTTTTCTTCTTGTGTTCTCTGCTGTTCTCTTTCCTCTTCCTAAATGTTTGTACACAAGTACCCTGACCAGGATAATGCAGATACTGATATGAATGAATGAATAAATGAATAAATTTCGTGACCACTTCACACATTTTGTCACTGACCAGCCTCAGTAAAAGAAAGAGTATTCTTTACAGAACATTTCTAAAATAACATCGCAGAGCGTACACACAAGCCATAATGTCTCTGTTCTTTATATATTCTCATATATGTATTTGCAAGGGTGTCCTGAAAGTCTTCCTACAGTATATTATGCCACAATGTATCATTATTTATGATTGCCATTTCCTTGCAGTTGTTGTCTTTTCCCACCCTTGATGAAGTCGTGTTAACACATCTGGCGTTATACATGTAATTGCTTAATTATGTTAATTTCCCCTATGTATTGAGACTTTTGGGACTCCCTGTAGGAGGCACACCAGCAGAGGTGACTGAGTCAGACTCATGTCTCCAAGTAATCATGCTTTGGTCCTTCAGCCGAAGGTTTTACACCTAGAATCGACACGGAAAAACTGCACGATTCATTTGAAAAAAATGAATCGACTTTTAAAGTCGCATCCTCTGTATTGCCTTTTGCTCAGTAACGTGCAGAGAACATGGCTGCAGGGAGCAGCTGGGTGTGTGTTTGTCCTTAGGTTTACATGCCAGGACAGTAATGCTAATTTAAGACTCCTCCAGGCTGTCCGTCTTTGGTACTGACAGCAAATTTCGAGACAGAGTGGATTTCTTACAGCTCATTGAGCAGATGAGACTGCAGCCGTCGGTGATTAAATAGGGCCACAGAATCGTTTATGCAGATTCCTTATTAGTTGGATTGTAAAACTTTGCCTCTCTTTCTCTCTCTTTCTCTCTCTCTTTCTCTCTCTCTTTCTCACCTTTCTTTTAGTTTGGCATCTTTTTTATCAGCCTTGTGTTATTTTTTTCTCTGCTTCTGTCTCTAACGTTTCAGTCCAGCTGCATAGGGCCTGACATGCCAGATGAATATGTCTGGAATAGGAGCCATATGTGAGCTGCGAAAATGCACACAGCACAGGAACAAGTGGGCTTTCATAAAGCAACTTTCAAAGCTCAACCAGGAGAGCAAGTGTAGCGGTGACTGCAAGCTTCAGACTCTAGCCTTCTCAAGCCCTGCTTAATAAAATGGAAAGAAACGGGATTGTATATCCGTATACATACACTTCATTGGAGCGTTTTTTGCAGCAAAGCCATTTTTGAGAATTTTGGGTTCCACCATTAACATCTGCTTGTAAGGGATCTATTTGAAGGACTTTTCTTCTTTTTGCAAAGCTATTTGTATTCTCTTCTTTCTTTGCCCTGGAAGCAGCATGTGATTAAACCAGCCGATACAGGCGTATTATATTTCCCCCTAGATGCTGAGGAATGCGAATGTATCATAACCATATTACACCAGTTAGGAGCCTTACACCGTGCCAAGATCAGGGCATTTTAGATATGTAGGCACTCTAAACCTATCCTGACTTCTCTCTCTCTCTCTCTCTCTCTCTTAGCCGAATCAAAAAGCGGGGGCTTTGTCCAGAAAAAAAAAGAGATGCCTCCTGCCTTAAAGTACATTTGTTGTGAGTGAGGCATGTCGCTAGTGGGACTTTGACTGGTACAATCCCTCTACTGTTAAAACAATGATGTGGTTGTGCTCCATAACCCAATTACATCTCTCCAGAGCAAGAGAGAAAGAGAGAGAGTCTCTTAGCAAATCCCATAGTTACCAATCCTGATCTGAGAGCTTAAAGTAAAAGACCTTATTCATTTCCTTTCTGCGAAGCTGCCCACCAAACCTGTGCTTCATGCCACAGAGCTGCATAATTGCAGGGTGAAAATACAAGTGCGCTGAGGTTCCCGGAAAAACCCCAAAAGATTGCCTGGTCTTTTCCCAGCGCTTAACTGTCCCAGGTTTGGTGAGGCTGTTCCCACTGTAGCCTCAGGTTCCCGTTCTTGGCTGACAGCTGTGGAACCTGATGCGGTCTTCTGCTGTCGTAGCTCATCCTCCTATCCGCTCTTTGTGGCGTCGCACATCCTGTGAAATTCTTTTCTGCTCACTGTAGTTTTGAAGAATGGTTATTTAAGTTACTGTAGCTATGTCAACTTGAACCAGTCAGCCCAACACTAGGGACATGTGTGTAAATTTCCGGAGGTCCTGAAATACTCAAATAACCCATCTGATACCAACAGCGATGATATGGTCGAAAGTCGCAGAGGTTCCATTAGTTCCCTATTCTGATAATTGATGTGAACAGTGACTGAAACCGTTGGGACATGATTGACTGATTGGATAGCTGAATGAATAAGTAAGAGTACAGGTGTTCCTATTAAAGCGTCCAACAAGCGTATATTTACAGAGAGAGTGAGAAGCACCTGTTTGGAATGGCAGGAGGAAGTACAGCGTGCGCGTGCCATGTGGAGCTTTAATTCTGTGTGCTTTTCCATTTATTAAATTTCCGTGTAAAATGAACACCCCCTGCTAATGCTTCTGGGGGCCTCCAACTGCCAAATTGGGCCCTGTTGAGAACGGGGCGTGTTTCTGCGCTTCCCTCCAGCCAATCGAGTCTTTCAGTTTAAAGCGCATGCTGCGTCCCTACTGGCTGCTGGTGTCTAAGTATCGCCATGGGGACAATTTAGACCCCGGATTGGCTGTTGCCATGTTTTTGTTTACCCCTCCTGCTGCTGTCTGTCGTCAGCTCTCTGTTTTCCTGGTGCTGGGAGGTCGCAGCATCTTTATTAATTCAACACGAGGAAGTTTGCTCAGGAAGAGGGGAAAGGGATGTGGGCAGTCATATTTACCGATAGGAAAAGGGTGTACTATAGAGCTGCACACGTCGGACACCTTTAAATATTCCAGTGTTGAGCACGAGTCTTTCCTTTCAGCCTGAGTAACTTTAATAGACACTGACACAGGTCACTCCATTTCTGCTCACACCAAGCCTCAATGGTGCTGTGACAAGATTACTGGCATAGGGGCTAATTTTAGAATGTTTTTTTTTTTTTTAAATAGACTTAACAGTGTTAATGTTAAGATAAGGTCAGGAAGGAAAAAACAACCTTGAATTACTTGACTGTTAAGATTTTTACAGTAACATTGTAATCGACATTAGTCCTTGCTTCATCTGATAGTTGTAATGTATCTTGAATATATCTGGAATAAAGGAAGGGTCTCTTTATGAGATTATAAAAAAAACGTAAAACCATTAGACGATTTTTAGACATATGTAATGCTTTCAAGATTAAAGTTGTTGTTCTATTGCCAGGTAATTTAACTTCTTCCAAATAAACTTGTGAAACAGCTCAATTATTAGACGAAAGAACCCGATTTGAAGCTTTGACTGAGTGCAAACAAGTAGATATATAGGCTTGATAAACTTACATTTGCTCAAATAAGAAGGAATGTAAGTTGAATTTGAATGGTTCAATGGTTAGCACTGTGACCTCGCACCTCCAGGGTCAAGACCAGCCTTCGGGTCTGTGTTTGTCGAGTTTTCATGTTCCCCCTTTGTGTTCAGTGGGTTTCCTCAAGGTACTCCGGTTCCCTCCCACAGTCCAAAGACATGCAGATTAGGCTAATTGGAGTTCGAAATTTACCCAGAGTGTAGGAGTGTGTGTGTGTGTGTGTGTGTGTGTGTGTGTGTGTGTGTGCCTTGCGACGAATTGGCACCCCAGAGTGTACAGAGTGTACCCTACCTAGTGCCCCGAGTCCCCTGGGATAGGTGCCAGGCCTCCTGCGACCCTGTACAGGATAAAGCGGTATAGAGAATGAGGGTGTAGTGTGGAGAGATTGATAGAGGACGAGGAAGAGTTCTTTTGTAGCGTAGAGAGATTGATGCAGTAGCATTTAGTCTGACGCAAGGAGGTAAAATTCCAAAGCTTTATGATGCATGCTGATGCTGCAGTCAGCACCGCTGTGGAACGGGATCATAGCTAGGTGAAGTGCATTCTGGAACTTGCAGCATTTGCCTTCTTTCCAACTTCTACCTTGGATTTCTCATTGACACATACAGTATGGAAGTTTTCTCTCATTAAATGCCACTGTACTGTAACTGCGCGGGAAAATTAGCACGATAATGGCTGTTCGCTTCCCAGATATTTCAATATACTTTAAATATATTTATTGTTTTTCAGGGTGGAGATTTCCTTTACATTTCCACTCTTTCTTTCACTCTGTTTGTCTGGGGTTGAACCTGGGTCTAGGTCAATTCCGGCACAGACGTCTGTCAGTATTTCCTCTGTCGAATTCTGGGTCACTCCAAAGGGGCCGCTGACCCCTATGTGTCTGGGCCATGGTGCATAGAATGCTTTTTAATTCTCTTTCTCTCTCTCTCTCTTTCTTTGTTAACAAGCCACACCTGTAGATCTTTCGCTTTTGTTTCTCATTACTCGCTCATTAATGACACACTATTAAAGGGGAGACTTTCGCAGACCTGACAGTCCGATATCTAAAGGTTTTGTTAGGGCATGACAATGTAGGGAATGAAAAGAGAGAATGAAAGACAAGAGGAAGAGTGATTAAGAAAAGCGAGCGAGCGAGCGTGAGGATAAAGAAGATCAGTAATGGTGGTGAGTGCTTGGGGATGGTGATGAAGAGTGACAATGAAAGGGTGCGAGAAGAACAAGAGAAAGAAAGCGCGAGAGAGGAGGAGACAGACAGGGTTGTGAGTTTGGGGCCGGCGCTGAAGCATTTGCATAAAGGGCAGGGCAGAGTGCCCAGCGGTGGAAAGGGTTGGCACAGCGCCTCGCAGACTGGCAGAGGGGGCCGACCGAAGAGAGAAAAATAGTAGAGCAGGAGAATGACAGAGAAGCAGCGAGGAGGAGGAGGAGGGGGATTTAGTCAATAGTACTTCCCTTGTTCTGCGAGAGGAGGGCCCGGCTGCGTTGGCACTGGCGATGGGGAAATCTCTTGTTTGTGTGGTAGATTGCCCCTTTATTTCTTTGATTGCGGCGCATTCAGCGTTCGGCGAATGCCCTGTTTGTGTGAACCTGCGTGGTCCCACAGTTTAGGAGTTTAGCACGGCGACACTGTTGTCATGCAGTCAGCACGGTCTCACACTTTTGTGACATTTGTAGCAATTTGTATGGCTCAATTTTTTTGTTTGTATTAATTATGACGGTTATGATGGTTAGGGCTGGGGCGTGGTTAGCACTTGCACTTTTCTAAAACCTCATCAAATCAGATAGGACGCAGTCCACATTTGCTCTGATTGTAACATTACGCTCACCTTTGCCCTCTCACCCTGGGGTAAATCTCGAAAGTAATTCCATTACCTTTTAAGCTCTGAAGTATTTAAGTGTTGTTAGACCCTGGTGGAGGGGGAAGGGATTGAGTCAGTAGAGAAAATCTGCTTCGCTCCTGCACTTGTTAAGACACTTTCAAGTCAAGACGGGATGTTAACGATGGCAACATAAATGCAGTATTAATGAAAGGAAGAATAATTTTTTTTTACTCCTTTACATCTTCTTAGGCCAGATTCTCCCAGCATACAAAAAAAGCCTTGAAAAAAAAAAAGCCTTGAATTGTCTGCACACTTTTTTTTTTCTTCTTTCTGTCTGTATCGCTCCACGTCTCCTCAGATATTTTGAGGCCAGACTGATACCATATCCTCAGACTAGAGCTCAGCTAATACCAGACGTTTGGCAGAAGCTTCTTCTGTACTTTTAAAAAGCCACATACCCCTTCAGTTTCAGGCTTTCGTGCTCCCGTGTCACCTGTCATGTGACGCGCACATTATTTTACACCTAAAACGAGGTCCGTGACAGGCTTGGTTAAGGTGAGGAGGTCTAGGATCAGTTTATACATAATGTGGACTGCCCTTTGTCCATTCAAAGCCGGAGCGCTGCAAGCGTGGAATGGTCAGATGATGTCAGAGCTCGGCTGACTGAAAGGAACACTGGCGGTCAGTGTCATAGGAGCCGAGTCTATTTGTTTGATGTGATACTCCGTTTGCCGTCCCCAACCCCCCCACCACCCCGACCCAACAACCAGCATGCCTTCTTCTTTTTTAACATTATATGGATCCAGCGTTCGTAACAAAGACCCTGTTGTGTGCATTCAAAGTGTTGCGTTTTTGAGCTTTCTTTTTTTCTTTCTTTCTTTTTTTTTTTTAGGCATGTCAAAGTAGCATGTTCATGCGTGAATAAAAACCCGCGATTTGTGCCGACATGCTGAGCTAATTGCGTTTTCAAAGGTTTTCTCTCCTCACCAGAGTTCTCTATAGGCCTGACAATGCTAAGCCTCGGCTTGAATCTCAATGAACACGAAAATCAGAGTGGTGCCAGCCGCGCGCATCGGCCCATGCAGATAACTTTGTGGTATGTTGAAATCAGACCCAAGTTAAGTAGGCTCGAGATTTCAGATAATGCAACAATAACAATGCTATCGGCACATCAAAGCAACTCGACCAGAAGAGGAATAATAAACAGCCAGTAAATTCGACCACATGAGACTTCCATCGGTTCTTTACCCATTTAACTGTGATCTGTTACTCATCACGAGAAATTCTGAAAGAAACCTTCCTACCAAGTCCGTCTTTGTGTATTAGGTTTGAAAAAGTATGACGTTTTTAAAACCGTTTGCAGAAGTATTGCGGTTTATATATATATATTTTTTGTTTTTTCCCAATTCCCAGATTCGATCTGTAATTACTGATATATCTCGTTTTGTGTTCTAATCTAAAGCAGTGTTATGTCTTTGAAAAAAAAAACGGATTAAGTTGATGTTCTCATACACACATATATGCACATTGTCAGATAGTAATAACAATAATACAATAACACAATGTGCTGTAGCTTTCGATTTGCATCCCAATTCAACATTTTCTCACCTTCTGTTATGTGAGATGAAGGGAAAATCTGGTGTGTGTGTGTGTGTGTGTGATATCTAATAATAAGTAGTGGTGTACTTTATAGTAGAGCATGGTATTGGTTGAATTTCTAGGGCATGTTCAGCTACTAATGTATATTTTCACTATAATAAAAGTATACAGGTCATTGCATTAGAGCATCGATGGATCTCCATGAAAGGAATGAATGGGTACGAGTGAAGTTGAACATGTTGAAATTACTGTTGAGGATAATTGCTCACGTACTACAAATGCAATCAACAGGCAATCAATAACAACAAAAAAAAAAAAAAGTGGTGGATGATTTTAAACGGCGTCCCTGATAATGCGGTGGGGTTGGAATGTGCCGTACGTGCCCGTTGGGATGCGGCGCGATGGCACGCTGCGCCTTCGCTCCATCCACGGCTACAAATTGCTTGCAGATATTTCACACATAGTAACGCGCCGATTTGTAAACTGGGATAATTACAAACCACGCCACCGCGCCACCGCTTCAAAGATCTTTTCGCATCACTGCCTGGCTCGTGATCAGTGCGCGTGTGTGAGTTTTATTTGTTTATTTATTTATTCTATGTGGCGAAGATCTCGGTTGTTCTTTATTATTTTTTGTGTGGTCTTAAATAACGAGCTGATGCAAGGGTAATGAGTAGACTGATAAGCAGAACGGACTTTTTTGAACCGCCGTTACACAAATGCTTGAAATTAAGTGAAGGGGCTCACTTTTGTTGGGGTTGGGTATCGTTCGGGTTTTTTAACATACCAGTGCCAAATCGATACTTTTAAAACAGTACCGGTGCTTAAGCGGTGCCTGAACATTTCCTGGATAACATTAAAGAACGGCTTTTTAATTATTGGATTATTGGAGCTTTTTGACTCACGTGCATTTTCTCAGTCAGGAACTTATTTTTCACGTACGGATTCGCTCTTAGGACATACCAGTTATATATGTACCCAACATACACAACTCATTAGCATCATTAACCCACATGGTTTCAGCCGGTGTGTTTATTGTGTTTTTAGTAAAACAGTTCTTACAGCGCCACTTACCCTAAAGACAGATATAAAAGAGGACCTTCATTGGACATAGATAGGGAGATAGATATGAGGAATAGTTTGTTTTCATTTGATACCCAGATTTACCTTCGCTGACTGACACTCAGGTATTTGGATTTAAACTGATACTTGGACGGATTGTTTGCTCTACAAAGGAAGAGACTGTGCTGCGATGGACGCGCCGATAAGACGGAAAAGTGAGACTATCACCTTAGCGCAGGTGTGGGAGAATGGATTGCATTGGGAGCAGATAAAAGATGAAGTATGTCGATGGTAGAGATGTGCGCGCAACACCACTGCTGCATGAGTTCTTCGTCCTCGAAACGATCTTTTATCGAATATTATGAGTCATCCGAGTGTGTCTATGGAGAAAGCAAAACAGACCTGCAGCAGAATGCTAGAAAAGGACGTGCAGACATGTCTATTAGCTGTGCCAGCACACACATGCACTCACACACGCACACGCACACACGCACACACACACGCACACACACACACACACACACACACACACACACACACACACACACAGTGACACACCTGCTCCTTGGCCAACACCTCTACATAAGTGTAATCACACACAGTTCATTTTTCTAAGTGTGTGTGTGAGTGTGTGTGTGTGGACAGGAGCGTGTTCCAGTCTGACAAACTCTCTGACACAGAGCTGATGACCGTGCATGGCTTTGCTCTGCTGTCTTTTTGTAGTGGAGTGTTCTCCGTGCTGGCACGCTGACATGTCTGGGCTGGCATCCCCATGCCACCATGAGCTAGCACATGACTCTTGCTCACACACCCTTCTCTCTCAGTCTGCTGTCTCACTATTTCTGGCCTGTACTTGCAAAACATTCAGGCCCCATCCACAAGTATGCAGATATTTTTAAACATAGTATACAATTTAATGTAAAATTATAGCGTCAAACCTACGTATGTTATGTGTGTCTCATCTCAACTGTGTTGATCATGGCTGCAGATCAGATGTTACTTCGTGGAGTGTAATTTCTTACTTTAGAATATACTTGCACTTTGTTTTATTATTGCACTCTAGGACTAGCGCCACCTACTGGCCTGGCATGCTCATGTTTCTGGTCTGAGATTTTTTTTCAGGAATGCTTTTTATATATATTTTTAAATAGAGGGATAAAAACTTTTTTTTTTTTTATTGTGTTTTTTTATTTTAAATATGCATATACATAACCGGTCAAAAGTTTAAAACAATGCTGAATGCATACAAAAAATGCAATGATCTCCTTTGAACAGTTGATATTAAGATCTGTAAAGCCTTTATAACGGCTCTAATCTGAGGTGATGTTTGTTAATTGGTGATTTTTGAGGCTGGTAACTCTAAATGAACTTCTTTTTGGTCTCGCTTTCCTAGTTTTCATGAGAGTCAGTTCCATGATGGTGCTTGATGGATTTTGCAAATGCACTTGATGATAAGGTTCTTGTAAGAACTATTCCAGATCATAAAATAGCAACTGAATGTTGATGTTATTGTTGTTACATAACTATCTGAAGCCATATGTGTTGTTTCATAGTTTTTGAAAAAATCCAGTATTGTTCTAGAATGTAGAAGAAGAAAAAAAAAAAATCCAAACTTTTGACTGGTACTGTATACATAGCATATTAATTTTTACTGGTTTTTTTTTTTTTTTTTTTCTGGCACAGTCTCTCTCTGTGTGATTGTGGGGTCAGAGAGCAAAGTCCTCCTCGGAGGAGGTGAGGGTCAGAGTCAGGGATGCACAGCGGGCCACTCCGAGCTCGAGTCGGCCCATGCAGTGATGTGGGAAAACCACAAGCCGGTCAGAGATAAACTCGAGCAGGTTTTAAATCTATAGTACATCTCATCATTCTAGCTAGAACACATTCCTTATCATTTAAGTCTGAAAATACAAGTTTAAAGTACTTCATCCTTTTACTTGTTAGTACGCAGGTGCAATACACAATGCACGCCAGGCTCAGGCAGGACTCGCACAAAGAGACAAAGTTCTCTTGCCTTTTCCGAACAGTTACTTTCCCTTCTGCTGCTGGAAACTGCGCGACTCCATCAGTCCACACCAATAAATTCACATGCAGCGCAGCTTCTGTGTTGTCATTTTTAATGATGTGCTTCATAAATACGGGTGCGTACATTCTTTCTCCCAAGCCAGTGAGTTTTAGTTCTGCCAATATTTTTTTGCAGTAATCTCCGCAGGCCTTCCAGCAGGACAAATTTCAGTTTTGCTCCAGCAGCTTTTCCATTAACAGACCTTGCCAGTCTCTCGGGTTTGGGTGGAGCACCGATCTGTATCAAATTAGCCTCCGATGTATGTAAGGATGCAAGTTCTTAAAACCAAAAATTTATTGCTTCGTGCTTTGTCATTAGCTCACCCTCTTGACAAAATCGACATTATTCAGCGTTCATTTGAAAGGCAGTAAATTAATGCGCTGCAGTTTTATAGGCCCTTCTCGGGGTGCACAGTCTTAGTGTAAAAAAACATTGTGGAAATGTGGAAAACATTTAAATTAGGTTTTTTCTTTCTTTCCTTCTTTCTTTCTTTCTTTCTTTCTTTCTTTCTTTCTTTCATGGAGTGTTTGATGAGAACCAGCCCGCGTTCAGGTTTTCTCCGCTTAAGTTTTGTTGTTCTTTAGTAAATGCTGCCAGAAGAAAATATAAGTTAGAGATGGAGCTTTTTTTTTCCGTCTTTTTGATAGATGGGTTTCATGATATTAATGCGATGTGCGTCCGCGTCAAGAGCGGGAAGAGTGAAGCGCTCTTGAAGTCTTTAATCCCTCAAGGGGATCTAATGCCAAGCGGCCTTCCCAGATGCAAAGGTTGTTGTTTTTTTTCCTCGAAGAGACGGATCCACTCCAGTGCGAGCCACTATAACACGTTCCGCGTTTAGTAAATTAAAGTCATGTAATTGATTCAGATGAACTGATATTCTCGTGCAATAACTTCGACATGGACACGCAACATTATGCACTCGGATAAGCCTATTTGCGGAAATAAAAAATATTTAAAAAAAAGTATAAATATCCATCAAACCAGGATGCAGAGTTGAACTGGCCTGGTTGTGCATTTTGATGAAGTCTGTTTGAATTTTAATGCAGGACGTATGAATAGTCTAGCACAACTTATGCCAAATAAACACCGTATTGCATTAATGAGCTATGTTGCCTAAAGTCAAGGATTACTTTGATAAGGGTGTAGATTTATGCCTGATTATTTTTCCCGAAACTGAAGCTCGGTAAATGTTTCAGTAAGCCTTTTGACCACTCAGAATATGACGTCAGGCATACAGCAAAGTCCAGCTATACAAATAGAAGTGACCACGATAGAGGTGAGCCCGCAAAAAGTGAAATGGAGAGTAGATTTTATTAAAATCAGTGTTCATGCAGTACAGTCATGTAAAGCTTTACCTTAAAAAAAGTGTAGGGATTTAAACATGATGGAGATCAGTGCTATGAACGCCGCCTTAATGTGCAAATTCTGCTTTAAAGTTCCAGCCTTTCCAACAGTGCTCTAAGATTTTAGACTCCGCTAAACTTTTTTTGTTTGTCAAAATAGAGTTAAATTACATTTCTTTGTGTATTTTGTAAGCCGTGTGCTGAGTGAACAGTATAACCTTTTACAGATTTCTGGGCTCCTCTGTGTATCCGCGTTAAACTCTCGTCAGCCAGAAAGCCTCGCATAAAGAGTTAATTTGGTTCTTGGCTCAGTCCACTGAACTGTGTTTAGGCCTCTGCTCTGAGAAGCGGGACAAAGCAAGAGAACAAAGCTGTTTCTGCCTCCTCTAAAATAGTGCAGCTCCTCATTAGTAACAAGCGTGCACCTCATTTATTTATGAACTTTCTTTCTTTAATTATTATTTTTTTAAATACATAACATTGAAACGCAGTGACGTTCTGCCGTAGGTTCAGGGTCATTCGGTATGTTCTGGTGTGACACGTGGAGACACAGTTCTATTTGACTCATTGTTAAGCAAATTCCGATCAGCATTGTAGCACACTCTTGATAATCCAGGTAAAGTTATGTGGCCGCTCATGCAAATGTAAAGCCGGAGTGGTTTGCATGAGCAGCCAGTGTAAAACAGGTGATAGGGATGACAATTGGCCTGATCTTATTCGCCCTCTTATTATGTCGTTTGAAAAAACAGTGAAAAAAAAAAAAAAAAACTTTTCGATATCATGATTTTTATCTGTGCATTTTATACCTCTTTATAAATAAATGAAATACGTGGTGTATTTTGACCTTGGAAAAAAATTGTTACATATTCCTCAACCGAGACTATTATTTAAAATGATATGTAAACTTATGTAAAGTAACGAATGGCGAAGATTACATTCACTTCATCAGTAGTATGGGTTAAGATGAGAGCCTTCTCTCTTTCCAGTTTTCTCTCTGCATATGGATTTTAAATATTTTATGCCAGGAAAATATATTAGCTAATGAGTTTGTCCACACAAGATTTTTTTTTAATACCCAGGCTGTGAAATTGTACACTTCCATTATTCAGCATTCATGCTCGGGAGCCGAACACACTTCTTTTTTTTTTTTTTGCCTTCTTTTTCCTGGCCAAGTTGTAATTTAGCTGCATTTATTTGTAGGTGTTTGGGTGTATTTCTGTTCTTATTAATTGGAACCGGAATTTAACCAACGGCGACAAAATAACACAAATGCTCGGTCAGCGTCGAATGCCAAGCCGCGTTTCCAGCTCGTTCATTTCCATGCGGAAGCTGGCAGACACTTGCGAGATGGTGTCTTGTCTCTTTTTTAAGCATTAATATTGTAAGTGCAGGGTAAGGAGAAAATACACCCGCGCGCATACACACGCACGGCCTGTTTAATTGAGTTGGCAGATGACTCGAGGTCTTCATCCTGATCGGCCAAGCTGACGGACCAGACTTGACACTTGACGCGTAGATAACACATATGATCGCTTGATGTATTTTGATGACAATTTAGAAGCATTTAATTATTATTATAATTTTTTTAAATGGCTTCTTAGATTACAGATAACGCTCTGTATTTACAACGTGTACCATAGACTTTATCTGCACCGAGGTTTTCATTATTTCATTATTTAAAATTGAAAATAGGAAACGACAACAGGTCCATTTTGTGTGGCAATTCATGCACTCCAAAATCATAATTCACTTTTTACCTAATTTGCTTTAATGTATATGTGTTTGCATTTGAAGTGGTAAAATGTTGCAGGTCCTCTATAACCCTATAGGTGGCGTGCTCTAAACTAGTGCAGGCAGCACAGCTTCCCATGTGGTCGGAGCAAATGAAATGCTATTTTTGTTTAGAATTGTAAAAATCTTTAGAAAACAAAACAAAAAAATGAATCAAGATAAAATCTTAATACTTAAACAATCGCAATTCAAATCGAATTGCCACCTACAGTAGGTATCATAATAATATTGTACCAGGTGGTAACTGGTGATTCCCATTCCTAATAGTCATATAATAAAATTATGAGCAAGTAAGATTTAGCCATTATACATTATTATGACTATATTGTCCTTCCTTTAGAGGCTTTAAGAGCTACAGATTGCCTAGTTATAAAATAAGAGGGTTGTTCTCAAACAGCTTGAAGGCTTCTTTCAGAAAGCCCAAGTCGACCAGGTTTATGCTTTTCTTTAAACTGAAATTGAATTCAGTTAACAATAGAAATGAGTGAACTTCAAGATTCCTAGCTTTTTGTCTCTGTGCCGTCCATCTTTAAACAAACCAACAATCCGACCTCTTTAAAAATCAGAAACGTCTTTGGAATTGTCATATCTAGGCATTGCTTAAAGATAGGTACCGTATGTTCCACTGTGAAAAGAAGAAACAAACACTCATCATAATAACAGCAACAAATTTTGGTCCATATATTTTATCAGCAAACTCTGGGTATCTACTTACTTCTTGCATCATTAGGTGTCTACTGTATGATTACAGCTACACAGTAAATCTCTCAGGTATGAGGTCGAATTCATTTTTTCCCCTTTGCTAAAAGTATTCGAATACACACAATTATTTGTCATGCAAAATTCTTTCTTTGCAAAGATCCACATCTTTCATTACAGTGTTTACCTTTTGATGTGTAACTGCTAATAATAATTATTTTACTGCTATTATTAAGACAATTTGAGGTTTTGTAATGGTGTTTCAGCTCCTTGGACTTTAAACAGATAAGAGACGTGCGTGTATTTTAATCATAAATCAGAGAAGAAACTTCACAGGACCGATATAGAAGCTGACCGAATTCAGTTCATTCACACTTATCTAGATTTCCCACATGTTTAAAGGTCCTTTTGTTCTTTTTTTCAAGCTCAGGCTAAAATCCTGCGACAGTAAAGTAGTGTGTTAGTTATAGTTAGTCAAAATTATGCACTGTCGTTAAGTATGGACTAAAGTTACGCATTGTAGTGCAAGCGAGAAAATGTCCGAGCATGTGGCTTTTTAGTGACAAGAAGAGCTGTGTTTAATAGAAACTGTAATTGCATAATTAAAAGGTAAATCTTTAATGCTTTGCCTCATCAGGCTTTATACGGCAAAAAATATGTGTTTCTATGCTCCAGAAAAACAAAATCCTCAGTAAATGCACATATTGTTCATATTTTATTACATGAGTGTAAAAGCTCTGGATCTACCAGAGGAAGTCATTAAAGACTGTATTTCATACACAAAGAGGACTGTTTGTTTTACATATGTGCTTTTCCTGCATCTGAACCGACTGACATTCATAAACAAATGCTCCTCACTTCAGGTTGTGCTTTAATTAGCATGTTACAAAGGACCTCAAGCAGGTGCTGTTTTTGACACATTCAATCCTATTTGAAAGAGATCATAGTAATGAAGAGGTTTAAGGTAAATAAGAGGGATGTTTGCGTTGTGACAGGTGGGTTTGTATAGACGCCATGATCACTGCACTCGTCAGCTGGTGCCGCGTGTGGCCTGTTTGATTTAACGGCTATTTGCATGTGTATCATAGTCTGGCACATCACCTCCAAGTCGTGTGGTTACGTTCGCCTCCGTGGCAAGAAAATGTGCGCCGGCAGCGACCATAACCGCCACAATATCGGAGCAGGGCCCAGTCATATAGTCTCGGTTGCACATTTCTTCATTTTCAGATCACATTTATCATCTCATCTCAGCCTGCGCGTGTTTCCAGGCTTATATAGAAACCCCGATCGTTTATGTGCCTTTTGTTTGTTCTTGCTTCCAAGTCATTCAGTTGCACTACAGTCTGTAAATTCAGGACAGGGAGGCTTACGGTTCTTGTCGCCTGTTAGACATTTGACTGAGCTCGTCTGGCATGTGTGAGTCAGAACACTCACTATAAGCAGCGGTTTTTGGGGGAAAAAAAGCTATGTCTTTATAGCTATGGTATTTACTGTAATGCGTATTTGAAATATAATGAGGGTGTAAAGGGAAAAAAGAAAAAGAAGAAAAATCTGAAAGTCTGGAACGCCTTCATCGGTTTGCAGGCACACACTAGATCTGGTTCGACGTGAAAATGGTCAGAATTAAAATGGCATCTAAAACTGATGCACATTGTGCTTGATAAACAGGTGTGTGTGAGAGTGAGAGAAAGAGAGAGAGAGCATCACAGCAAGCCAAACATTTGGAAATACACCAATTTCAACAAAGCCTTCGCAAAAGAACAAAAGAAAGTATTTTTCTTAAAATAATTTCAACCCTAGTTATATGTGAAACTTCCATTGAACTGAATTGAATAGTATTTTATTGGGCATGAATCAAATAATATGGATGCTGAATCTAATCATTTCAGCTCAGTAGTGAATTAAAGTGTATTGATTTTTGATATTTTTTAACTGTATAACGTTTAGCAAGATTTGGAGCAAATTTTTTGGTTTTGTAAAAAAAAATAAAATTTATAATATCGAATCGCAATACAAATCGAATCGGCACCTCTGTATCGTGATGATATCATATCGGCTGGTCCCTGGTGATTTCCATCCCTAATAAATACTGTAAAGTCTTTAATATTGTTGCTCATCATGAAAGCTCCGTTACACCCGTCTCCCACATACACCAGGCTGAAGGATATGAGAGCGGGTCAGATAGTTAGTGCGCCCCCCCTATGTAATGAGGCCGGGTGCTAAGATGCGTGAGAGCGGCATGGGTTTGTTTCCTAATCGGACGTGCACGCATCAGTATTTGGTGAAATAGGGAGGCGGGTCGCTCTCTCATGGCTTTGTTTCGGGGTGCTAAATCCAGGAGCAGCTGCCGGCTTCTGGGTCCATTGGGATTTTTTTTCGCCAGAGCTCTGTGCTCTCTCTCCCGTCACCCTGTGCCAAGGAGGTATTACGCAAGTGGCGAAAAAAAAAATGGGGGGGGAGGGAGTGGGGGAGGGGTGGGAAGCTAAGTGCGGACACGACGATGATGCCTGCTACGAATCGGTGAAAGTGGCAAGATCGCTATCTGAGGAGTGTATGTTGAACTTTGCCTCTATGGCACATAGGAAGTGTTCAGATTGGCAGATTGTGTGCCATCGGTCTGGACTACACTCCCTCACTCACTCATTTCCTCCCTCCCTCTGTCTCTTTCTCCCTCTCTCTCTCTTTCTCTCTCTCTCGCTCTCTGCCCTCTTCTCTTTTTCCCTCCCTTTCAACTCCTGAAGCGAACGCATTGGCTGGGCTACAGACATCTCGTTGCCAAATAGGTGGGCCCTACTCATGTTGGCAAAGACTCAGGCAATGGTTAGGGAAAGAACACGTATAGGACGGGAAAGAGAGAGAGAGAGAAAGAGAGAGAGAGCGTGATCGAGTGAGAGTGAGAATGTTGGAGAGAAAGAGAGGGAAAAAAAAGAAGCAGCACTTGGGTTTGCCAGCGGTCGTATGAGCTCGTCCAACATTGATTCGCCTCTCTTTTTTTTTCCTCCCCATATTCTGCGCTTTGCTCTTGCCAGCTCCCCCCTTCTTCTTTGCAGGAGTGTGTATGTATGTGTGAGGGACTGAGCGTATGTGTGTGTGTATATGTGTGTATGTGTGATTCCTTTTTTTTTTGTGGACTCAAAGATCTAAGCAAACACCATCACCAATTACGCATTGCCAAGGATTTTTTTTTTTTTTTTTGTCTGGCTTAATTTTTTTTTTCTTTCAATTTCCGAACTTGTGAACGGAAAGTTTATTTTAAGCGTGACTTTTCCAGTTGTTCTACAATTTTTTTTTTTTGCAGTTAAGCTTATTATATATTTATTCATAAATTTCTTTCGATGATTTGACTGGGAAATCTTTCGACGAGCTTTTCTTAAATCCTGCGGACGTCTTGAAATAGTAAAAAAAAAAAAAAAACTGTTGGACGTTTTTTTAATCATCAAAACAATTTTCTCCTCCTCCATTCAGTAGCAAGTGGAGTGTCTTCCATCTTCTGCAAGTTCTTTAACTTCTGCCAAATTTTTTGGACTCTGCCAAACCAGTGGTAGCTTCGGCGGCGAGCGAGCAGTGAAGAAACCGGTGCAGGCTGATTCTTTTTGGGTTTTTTTCCCCTCCCCACTTTGAGCAGTGTGCCAAACCTATAATGAGAGTGCAACATGGTAACTACCCGGCTTTCTCTTTGTACCTCTTGCTGCATTGTGAGTTTGCTGGTCATGTGAACATGTGTGGATTTCTGCTGCATGCTTGCGGCTCAGAGAGGTTGTGATGGCAGGTGTTGAAGCGGCGCAGTTGAACCGTGGGCTCATGGTGGCGAGGGTTGGCGCTGAGGGGTTGGGGCACGGTGGCCCTGGTATGCTGGCACCGTGGCGCGGTTTGAGCTTTGTCACTGAGCGCTGTATGCTGAAGGTATTATTGCGGATGTGAATGGGGCTTCTGTTGTTGCTGGAATCAGCACTTGTATTGGCCTGATCTGACTAATGATGGCTACCTGCACTAAATAACTCAATTTGGGGAATTTTATTTGCGCTCCTAAAATAGCTAAACAATTTTTAAGCTGCCTTAAATTGCATTGTAAATGAGAGCAATTTTGCATTTTTTCATGCCTCATATTTTTGTTTATTTTTAGAATTTTTTAAAGTTTTATAATAATTACTATTCTTTGTTAATTTGCAATGACTTTTTAAATAGATTTTTTTTTCACTCCTATAATTTTCTGTTCTTTCCTAACATTTTCTTAGCTTTTTTCTTTTATTGTTTTTTTTAGAAAACATTATAATGCTATAATTAATTA